>PVJH01019498.1:0-42631 GCA_004026705.1 Nesogale talazaci
GGTTCACACAGAAGCAGCAGACCTTGAACTACTAGTGAAATAATTTTTAGTGCTGTACAGGAAAATAGGGGATTAATCCTGAAAACTAATGAAAAAATAGAAATACTAGAATCCTCACACCAAAGGGAACTACAGGAGTTCAGGATCACATTGGAGAAATAGATAAAAAGATGAATGATTTCAGCAATAGAATAAAAAAATGGAAAACTGCATCAGTGATCTTAAAGATACCAAATAGAATTCATCAAACAAAAAATCAAAAGAATCTGAAGAAAACCTGAGGATGATGTGGGATTTCATGAAGTGAAATGATATTTGAATTATTGAACATGAAGAAATAAATAAAGCCAGAGTTAAAATAATAAAGGAACTCTAGGAAGAAAGTTTTCTCAATATCCTAAAAGAGCAGACTATAACCATTTAGGAAGCAGAGAGAACACGAATTATCTTACACCCACTCACCACCAACATGTCAAGATATATTAGTCAAATTATCTAATTTTAAGGAAAAGGAGAGAGTCATGAGGGCAACTAGGGAGGAAAAAGGAGTAACATATAAAAATAAACACATAAGATTAAGTTCAGACCTCCCCACATAAACCACGGAAGAAAGAAAAAAATTTGAGCAACTCAAAAGGGGTACCCAAAAGTAAAAAAGCAGATTTTTTTTTCAAAGCTGTGTATTTTGAAAAAATTTAATTATACTCTCCTTTATATTTAGTACATTTGTTAAATCTGCAATTCCATTCTTGGAAACATTTTCATCTATTTGGATGGCTGAGAGCACCTCCCTACTTTTTTATCTTCACCTCGCTGTTCTTCCATGTCCCTCTTCATTCAAGAAAACACAAAAGTGAATTCAGGTGTGGGGGGTAAGAAAGGCATGCTGTTTATTGGCAAAAACTGGCACACTGAGATGGTTGCACGAGCAAGCTGCATTATCATGATTGCAAAACCAGTCCCCCATCTCCCACAAATGAGGCTTTTGTTGTTGCTGCTGTTGTTGATAAGCCACGTGCTGTGCAATCTTTTCAGAACCTCTTAATAGAAAGCTTAACAATCTGTCCTGGGAGAACAAATTCCAAATGCACTATGAATTGACATTTTTATCCATTTGGTAAGTTGGCAGACATCCATAATGAGGTTTATCATCAATCAACATTTCACCTTTTTTGAAATGAGAAAACCACTCATAAATTTTCCGAAAGCATTGTCCTTGTAAGCTGTGTTAACATCACGATAGTTTCTGTGTAATTTTTCCCAAGCAGGAAACAAAATTTCTCACTTGCATACTGTTCTCTTAAATTGGCCATCATGATAAACAAGGTTCAAGCAAAACTGCTTTTACAAAAAAAATTCACTGTGACCAGGAAGAACCTTCCTAGGTGACGCCACTGGGTGCACTAACTCAGAATGAGTTGCTTAGTGCTTGTCTAGTGGGAAAAACGTATGCTTCGAGAGCTCCATCCAGTGGATCTTTTCTCCATTTTGTTTTGTGTATATGTGTGTGTGTGTGTGTGTGTGTGAGTTATACCCTCATATTCCTAAAGTTGAGAGACAAGAACTGCAACCCAAGAATTCTTTAACCAGCAAAGCTCGCCATCAACTTTGAAGGAGAAATAAATGTTTTCTCAAATAAGGAAACATGTAGAGAATTTGTAAAAACAAAATCAACATTACAAAAAATATTTGTCAGTTCTATATAGGCAGAAAGCCAACAACTGAAGTAGACAAACATGGGACCACCAAGAAACCAACACACTGCAAACAATGACCAACACAACCCCAAAACTAACACACTGAAGACAGTACCCAAAACATATTAGATACAACAGTAATAAGCTTTTCACACACACACACACACACGATCCTATATAAAGGAGAAGATAGGAAAATACCAAACACAAACAGTATGAGATTAGAGCTAATATACATTTAAATTTATTACACTGAATGTTTTTTCCCCTAATAATTTTACTGGGACTCTTACAGCTCTTATAGCATTCAATACATCATTTGTATTGAACATATTTGTACACATATTGCCACATTCATTTCCAAACATTTTCTACTTGAGCCCCATCATAAGCTCCTCTTTCCCACTTTCACCTAGTTCTTTTTTTTCAAATTCCAGCTCCCCATATTTCCCCTCCCACCTACTTCTCCATGAACCCCTAATAATTTACAAATTGTTATTACTTCTTCATATCATACACTGTCCAATGTGTCACATCTCTCTCTCTCTCACACACACACAAACACACACACACACACACACACACACCGCTGTCAGCACCCCAGAAAGGAGGTCACATGGAGATCCCTGAAATTAGTTCCCCCTTTCTACTCCACCCTCCCAAGTGTCACTACTCCCCCCCACTAGTCTCAAGGATCATCAATCCTAAATTCCCCATGTTTCCGACTCCAATGTACATTCCCTGGTCTAGCTGAATCTGTCTGGTAGAATTGGGATCATGATAGTGGGTGGGAGGAAGCATTTGAGAACCAGAGGAAAACTGCACATTTCCTTGTCACTACACTATACCTAGATTGGCTCATCTCCTTGCTGCAACCCCTCTGTAAGAGGATGTCGCTTCACTTATTGATGGACTTTGGGCCCCCAAGCTGAACTCCCTCTCATTTATAATGATATAATTTTTAGTTCTTTGATGCTTGATACCGGGTCCCTTTGACACCTCATGGTCGCTCAGGCTGGTGTGCTTCTTCCATGTGGGCTTGCTTCTTAGCTAAATGGCCACTTGTTTACCTTCAAGCCTTTAAGACCCCAGATGCCACATCTTTTGATAGCCAGGCACCATCAGCTTTCTTCACTACATTTGTTTATGCATATATTTGTCATCAGCGGTCATATCAGGAAAGTGAGCAGATAATGCTTTGATTATTAGTTCTTGAAACCTGATCACTGATCCCTTTGGCATCTCTTGGTCCCATAAGCTGTGTGTTTCTTCCATGTAGGTTTTGTTGCTTCTGAGCTGATGGTCGCTTGTTTACTTTCAAGCCTTTAAGACCCCAGATGCTACATATTTTGATAGCCAGACACCATCAGCTTTCTTTACTGCATTTGCTTATGCACACATTTGTTTTCAGTGATCGTGTCAGGGAGATGCACATCATGGAATGCCAATTTAATAGAACAAAATGTTTTTGCACTGAGGAAGTACCTGAGGTCCAATGCTCATCTGCTGTCCTAATTCTAATCCTATAAATATATGCATATTTATCTATTTCCCCATCATCATATGAATATATGCACCTATGTACATGCCTGTATTTAACTCTATAAATGCCCCTTACTCCCCAGTTCTTTTCTCTATTTCCCTATACCTCCTCTCGTCCCACCATCATGCTCAATCTGCATTTGGGCTTCAATATTTTCTCTCTGTTACATTAATCTTAATCAATCCCTATTGAGACCTCCTACTCTCACCCTGCCACCAACCCTGAACCACCGCTACCCACCCCCCATCCCTGGATTGGCCAACACCCCTCTCATATCCACCCTAGTACCATTAGTCCCATCATCCCCACCCACAGACCACCCATCCAACCCACCCCATCCAGATGGACTGCAGAGAAAACAACATGTTCAAAAAAAGGGCATTCCAAAATGAAACAACCAACGAAAAGAAAGCAATAAAAACATCAACAAAAATAATCCAATATCCAACATATACATCTACATGCAAAAATACAAAGATAATAACCATACAAAAGCCTGCAAATGTTTAAGGTTCGTTCATTGACCTCCAGGAGTGTCTCCTGGTTGAGTCAGTTGGGGTGCCACACTCTGGCCACAAAGTAATATCTCTGGTGCTCCATCTGGAGCTCCAGGCTCTGTCGCACACCCTTAGTTTTTTGCCATGGTGTGGTTGGACCAGACAGGATATAATCCTGACCCTGTTTTTCCATTGGTGACCCCAAAAGGCCTTGGGTCAGTGAGAGTAGCTGTATTTCATATTGGGGCCGGCCATATGGTCCTCTCTTTGTATCGGCTGTTCTGAGTGGGAATATCACCCTGAAGGCTTGGTGGGCCAGGATGAACTTCATTCTATCTTCCTTCCCCTTCATTTGTTCTTGTATACTCTGGTTAGACATAGCTCTGTCCCCAAGCTGCAGCTTCGGTGCTGACCTCCAAGGCAAACTATCCTGGGGGAGAGGCGGCTGCCTCTGTAGCTGGAATTAGGGTTGTGCTCTCAGACCTCTCCACTGGTTCTCCGCTTCATTGCATCATGCTGCATTCACATCTGGGAACATCGTAATTAAGTTTGGTTCCTCTTTTCCTGTGGAGATATAAAAAATACACTCCCCTTGGGTGGGTGGTACCACATTTCCTCTCTACTAACACCATCTGACCTCCCACCTCCTGGCATCCCACCCTAGTTGGCTACCATATGTAGCCCTGGATTTGGTCTGGCCCCTGCTATTACACTGAATGTTAATGGTTTAAACACATCTGTTAAAGGACAGAGTAGCAAACTGGATTAGAGAACAAAAACCATCAATTTTTTTTGTCTTCAAGAGACACATCTCAAGCACAGAGACAAAAATAAAACCAAAGTCAAAGAATGATAAAAACGTTACCAAGCAAATGGCAATTCAAACAAAACAAAAATAGGGGCGTCAATACTAATCTGAAAAAAATAGACATGAAGGTACATGGCATAATAAAAGATAGGAATGGACATTACATAATGCTCAAGGAACCAGTAGACCAAGAAACCATAAACACAATAAATATATATACACCTGAGAAAAGACCCTCAAAATTTGTCAATCAAATCATTAAACAGATGAAAAAAGCAATCATCAGATCAACAAAAATAGGTGATTTCAATTTACTGCTCTCAAAGAAAGTTAAACAGGTAAAAAACTCCATAAAGAAACCACAGAGCTGAAAGACACAAACAACTTAACCTAATGGCCATTTTCAGAGCTTTCCAACTAACAGAAAAAAAATACACATTCTTCTCCAATGCAAATGATTCAACCTTAAAGAAAGATCACATGTTGGGACACAAGGCAAGCTTGAGAATACTCAAACACAAAGAGGCCACACAAACAATCTTCGTTCACCACCACAAAGTTGGGAATCAACAATAAAAATGAAAAGGAAAAAAAGATAAACATGTGGGGACTTATCACTTCTGAAAAAAGAAAGGGTATTAGCCCAAATTAGAGAGGAAATTAAGAAGTTCCTAGAAACCAATGAAAATGACCATACAACACACAAAAACCTACGGAACATAGCGAAGACAGTTATCAGAGGTTACTTTGTTGCAATATATACACACATGAAAAAAGATAAGAGAATTATGGCTAATACCTTAACTCAGCATGTCCAGAGCTAGAACAGAGTTGATAGCATAATCTTTCTAACAGTAAAAGAAATCATAAAAATTAGAGCAATGCTAAAGGAACTGGAAAACAGAACAATGGAAAAATCAATTGAGAAAAAAAGCTGTTTTTTTGAAAGGACCAATAAAATCAACAAACCACTAGCAAACATAACAAAAGAGAAGGAACAGACGTCAATATCTACAATTAGGGATGAAATAAGGGAACATCATAACAGACCCACATGAAATAAAGATTAATTATGCAGTACTATGCAAGCCTGAATTTCAACAAATTCAATAATGTGAAGGACACGGTCAAGTAACTGAAAAATCACTCTCTCCCTAAATTGACGCATGTGGGCATTAAGAATTTGAACAGACTCATAGCAAAAGATGAAATAGACAAGGTCATCAAGAAACTCCCAACCAAAAAAAGCCTTGGTCCAAATGGTCACAGGAAAATTCTATGAAACATTCAGAGAAAAGCTAGCACCAATCCTACAAAAGCTCTCCCAGGACATTATATGAAGCTAGTATAACACTGACACCAAAACCAGGCAAAGATCCAACAAGAATAGAGAACTACAGGCTACTATCTCTAATGATCATAGATGTAAAAATCATTAACAAAATCTTGGTCAATTGAATATAAAAGTACATCAAAAGAATAATTCATCATGACCAAGTGGGATTCATACCAGGGATGCAGGGATGGTTCAACATTTGAAAATCAATTAATGGAATCTACCACATCAACAAGAAAAAGGGAAAAAACCATATGATCATATCAATTGCTACAGAAAGAGCACTGATAACATTCAATACCCATTTCTAAAAAAAGACTCTCAAGAAGATAGGAAAAGAAAGGGAAATCCTCAACACAATAAAAAGTCATATACAAAAATGACTAGCTGGGCTGAGCCCCGGTGGCGTAGTGGTTGTGCATAGGACTGCAGCCCACTGGGTTGGAGGTTCAAATCCAGCAGCAAGGCTGGGCCTCCTACTCCCACCACTGGAGGGCAGTGATGCCCAAAAAAAAAAATGACTAGCCAATATTGCACTTAATGGAGGAAAGCTGAAAACATTTCCCATTGAGTGAGGGAATCTGACAAGGATGCCTCGTTTCCTCGTTTTTATTTAACATTGTGCTTGAAGTCCTAGCAAATGTCATATGACAATGGCAAGATATCAAGGGTGTGTGATTGGTTAAAGAAGTGAAACTTTCTCTTTTGCAGATGATATGATTTTTTTATATGGAGAATCTTATGAGTTTCACAACAGGATTGCTGCTAACAATAGAGTTTAGTAGAATAGCGGAATACAAGATTAACAAGCAGAAATCAATTGTATTCCTATATACCAGTGATGGGAATTAAAAAAAAAGATATTCAAGGAATCAGTACCATTCACAATAGTCACACAAAAGTTGAAATATCTAAGAATAAACCTAACCAAAAGAACTAAAGACCAGTACAAAGAATATTACAAGAAACCAAAAGGGATCTACACAAATTGAAGCATATTCTGGGTTCATGGATTGGAAGACTTGATATTGTGAAAATTTCAACACTTCCTAAAGCAATTTACAAATCCAATACAGTCTCTATCCAAATTCCAGCATCATTCTTCAAAGAAATAGAAAAACTAATTATCAACTTCATAGATAAAGGAAAGAAGCTAAAGATAGGCAAAGAATTCCTCAAGAAGAAGAACAAAGTAGGTGATTGGTCTTGCATTACCTGACCTCAAAACCTACTATACAGGCCCCAGTTGTCAAAACAGTGCTGTAGGAAACAACAAGAGATCGAAATCGATGGCAAGGAGGGCATGGGATGCCTGGCAGAGTTCGATCAAGTGTAATGTTATGAAGAGGAAGTACAGAGCTGAATGAAGGTCGACCATGATAGTAGGACAAGAAGAAAGTCAAGGGAAATAGAGGAAAGAAGTAGGAGGCAAAAAAACTTTTATAGAATTATAAACATGGGCATGCACATGTGTAAATATATTTATATATACAGAGGTCTATGCACATACATTTATAGGCTAAGGATTAAGGTAGCACATGGACATTGGGCCTTTGTGCAAGTACTCCCTCAACACAAGAACACTTTGTTCTAATAACCTGACATTCTGTGATGCTCACCTTTCCACACAATCGCTGAAAACAAAATGGATGCATAGGCTAATGTGGTGAAGAAGACTGATGGTGCCCAGCTATTACAAGGTATCACATCTGGGGTTGTAAAGGCTTGAAGTTAAACAAGCAGGCTTTACAAGCCTCTAGCAGGGAAGCAAAAAAAACCCATATGGAAGAAGCACACCAATGTGTGTGATCATGAGGTGTTGAGATGGATCAGGCATCAGAAGACCCCAAACAAGCAATCATACTGATGTGAATGAGGCAGGGCAGAGTGGAGACCCAAAGCCATCTGCAGACAATTGAACATTCCCTTACAGAAGGGTCACAGGCAGGGACGAGCCAGCCAGGATGCAGTATAGCACCAACAGAACACATGACAGTCCTCTAGTTCCTTAGTTCTTCCTCACCCACCACTTACCCCCACTATCATGACCCTAGTTCTAGCTTACAAATCTGGCTAGACCAGAGCATGTACGCTGGTATAGATAAGAGAACTTGACACACAAATCCAGGACAAATAAGCCCCCCAGGACCAATCATAAGAGTAACAACACCATGGAGCTAGGGGGGGAGGGGGAACCCATCAAAATGATCAATGTACAACACACATCACACCCCAGAGGTGAGGGGATAAACAACAGAAACATGGGTGACAGGAGACAGATGGTATAAAATAGGAAAATAAAAATAATTTATAAATTATCAAGGGTTCATAAGGGTGGGAGAGTTGGGAAGGAAGGGGTGGGGGAGAGAAACTGATACCAAAGACTCAAGAAAACATGAGGGCAACATATGTACAAATGTGCTTGATGCAATTTATTTATGGGGAATGAAGCAAGATGCATATAACACTCCATGCACAAATATACACTCAAGTTGGATCAAAAACCTAAAAGTAAAACCCAATATTATAAGGATCACCAATAAGAAAATTGGGACAAAGTTAGGAGTCCTGTTGCAAGGAACACACAGGGTACCAGAAGTAACAAAGGAAACACATTCTGTGGAAGATAAAATAGTTGAATGGGCCCTATTAAAAGTAAAACAATTGTGTACATCAAAAGACTTTATTAAAAGAGTAAAGTGAAAGCCCACAGACTCGGAACATATATTTAGTAATGACATAGAGATAAAGGATTAAGTATTAAGATCTACAGAATTTTTGAAGCCTACAACTAGAAAAAAATATGACAGCCATCTGAGAAGGTGAGCAAAAAACCTAAACAGAAGATTCACAAAGAATGACACTTCAATGGCTAGCAAACATAGGAGGAAATGCTCCCGGTCCTTAGGCATACAGAAAATTCAAGGCAAAGCAGCAATGATACAGCACCTAACAACCATTACTGTTGCCCAATTTTTTAAAAACTGAGCACAACGAATGTTAGAGAGGATGTGGTGATATAGGAACTCTGTCCACTGCTGGTGGATTTGTAAATAGGTATGGCCACTGTGGAAGGCAATATGGTGATCCCTAAAGCAGATGGCAACTGAACTAGCATGTGATGCAGCAATATACTGGGCATGTACCCCAAAGAAAAAGGAAACAGACGTATGCTCCCCTGTGTTAATCGCATCACAGTTCACAATAGCAAGAAGCTGAAAACAGCCTAAATTCCCATCAATAGAAGGGTGGAATTAAAAATAAAAACACACAATGGACTACTATGCATCCCTAAAAAACATCTCAACTCATGGAAAGATCTGGAAGACATCACACTGAGTGAAGTTAGTTAAGCACAAAAAGACAGATACTGTATGAGTTCACTGTGGTAAGAGCAAGAAGCAGAACTAACACAAGCTCAAGCTTGTAGGCCATCCAATATTCTGGCTGGGGACCAGACAGCCTGGCAAAGAGACAGGCCAGTGTCAATGAACCACATAGAATCTAATCCAGGTAATTATGATGTTGGTAACTTGGCAGGAGGGCACTTCATGACAGCAAGGATCAAATGGTTGGGGGAGAGTGGGGGGTGCTCTCTGCTGAATGGTAGCTATATGGATCTGGGGTGAGGTCCCCAGAGGAGGGAGGCAGCCCTGTCAGATGGATGAATTTTCTGATGGGAAGGACAATATAGGAGAGAGAAGTGGGAACAGTCAAGTTTGGGGGAACCTACGTGCATGTCTGTTGAGAAGAGGGGAGGGAGAGCTGACCTGGTGGGAGGAGAGACTGAGGATGCTCTTGGGAACATTAGGTAGGGATGGTTTCTAATGGTGTGTAACAGGTAGATATCTGTCAGTTAGAAAACTACCTTTCTAAACAGTGGTGTACCTTGATGTCCAGTCACTGAACACTTCCCCTTGCTCCCAATTCTTCCTGCTGGGTGGTTGGGAACATTTAAGGTCCAAGAAATGAGGCTGGTCTGCATGGTACTAGAAAAGGGACTAAGAAAGGGAATCCACCATTTCTTTGGGAGGTAAAATCGGCAAAGACCTCTCACTCACCTAAGACCCACAGTGGAAGGGGGATAAATCCCACAGTGGCCCATAGAGTTGGTGCTTTGGTGGTTTATTGGTTTGTTTAAATCCAAAAAGCTGCTCCTGTAGACAGCAGGAAGTAGAAAGAAAGGTAGAAACAATAGCAATAAAGTGGCATGCTGTCTTAGAAGAATTATGAAAAGAATGAAAGCTAATATTTACTAAACACCAAATGATATTTTATTTAGTCCTTATAACAACCCAGCATTAATAATAGAACTGGAACAGTGGTACATGTTAACATCCTGAAACTGGTATAGCTGTGCTTCGTAGTCCAAAAGTTCTGGGAGGGACATTCTTACTCTACAAATCCAACTGCCCGAGAAATGCCATCTTCTTCCCATTCCTTTTACTGTTGTTCACTGCTATCAAGTCAGTTCCCATTCACGGTGACCCCATGTCTACAAAATAGAACAGTCCTGTGTCCCTTTTGGGAAGCAGATTCCCAGTCCTGTTTTCTGAGACACCTCTGAACTGTCTACCATTCTACTAGCAGTCAACCATTTAATTGTTTGCACCATTCAGAGACTTTTACTTTCTTTCCATCAACTCAAATGGGACTCTTAGGCTCAATCATCAAGGGATGGTAGACTATTTGTTCAGAAAGTCTCTTTAGTACCTAAGAAATGGTAGCTGAGATCCTATATTGAGGCCCCAGTGGCCACTGATGAGGCAGACAAGACTCCAGAGGACACTGCTGCCCAGGTTGGACTTGAACACTGTTCCTGGGACCCTCCACCCAGGTCAGTCAGAGAACCTCAGTCGGTCCTCTCTGGGGTCTGGGCCCTCACCCAGAAGCTGTGAAGACATAAGATCATCAACTCAATTTCTTGAAGAGGACATATCTTCTGTCTTTTTTTCAGAGCAATCTCTTTTTTGTTTGTTTGTTTTGTGGGCATCACTGCCTCTGGTGGTCGTGGGCGCTACCCAGCCACCACTGGATTTGAACTGCCAAGCCTGCGGGCTGCAGTTCCACACTCAACCACTTACGCCACCAGGGCTCAGCCCTCAGAACAAGACATTCTGCCTCCTTAAAAAAAAAAAAAGCTAGAGAAGTGGTTAGCAATTTCCTTATCACCTCCATGTCTCCATTGAGTAACCATACTAGTCCTACTGAGGCTGAAGATCTTTTTATGATAGGCAAGCATGGAAAGAGGAAGGGCCGACACACTTGGCTCAGTTTTAATTTGAATTTTCACAGGAACTGGAAGTGGAAAGGGAGGAGAGGGAAGCTATATCATCAGAAGAAGAGGGACCAGAGAAGATTAAAGCTAGGGTTAATAATGCATACACGGAGACTGAGAGACTCCCAGCTGGGAAAAAAGAACAAAAAGGACAAGGTATCAACTAATTGCTGAATAATTCAGCCTGCTATACTTACTTTTCTAATTCAAATAAATAGGTTGTGACAGTTACATAATCTCCTGTCAACTTGAGAAGGGGTGGAGTTTAGCCTGTCAATCAAGTCATAGCAAATGATCCCTCTGTGTGAGCATGGCCTTCTCCTCAGGATTCTGAGAACTCTGGTTTTCCTCCCTGGAGGCAGGACATACACTCTCTCTACAAGACATTCCTATTGACAGACCAAATGGAGCTATGCAGATGGAGTCAGAGCTCTGGAGCTGGAGGAGCCATGTGGAGACCCATACAAGCACTGAGATGCTTCTATCGCCCCTGGATCCACAACTTCCCCCTCACTGGTCTGTGCTCTTCGTGCATTCTGCATCATTGCATGTGTTGCATAAGTTTGAAGAGGAATTTATGCCCTAGTTTTGCACATATGGGTTAATATCAGATTATGGACTTGATCTGGACTGGGCTGGGATGTTTTCCCAATATACAATTGCGCTTTCATATAAAGCTCTTTCTTGTACACATATAAGTGTCTATGAATTTATTTCTCTAGTCAACTGAGACTAAAACATATGGCTTATCTGTTTACAGACTGTCATGGTTAAGGTGAGATGTCGCTTTAGGTAGGCTATGATTCTGAGTAGTTTGGCAGACCCTGAGTACTTATTTTCTATTTTGTTATCTGATATGAACAGACAAAAGGAAATTTCTTGAAAATATAAATTGCTTAGCAGATAAATGGATATGATAGCAAAGCTCGTTCTCTCTGCCCTGCACTCTTCTTGACCCTGATCACTTCTTTCTGAGAGACAAGACTGCAGAAGGCCACAGCCTTTCACCTAATCCACAGGTTTTTGGGTGACTTTCCCGAAATACATGTGAGCCAACAGAGATCTTCAACTTAAATCACTTAACCCACAGATCATAGACTTGCAAGCCCCCATAACTGATGGGCCATTTCCCCACAGTTGCAAGAGATATTTCCTTGAAGTTAATTTTTCTGTATAAGTATTTTATGTACACTTTGTTGATTTTTCTCAACAGAACCCAGAAACTCTGGTATTGTAGTGGTTATCCATTGGACTGCTGACCTCAAGGTGAGTTCAAAACCACCAGCGACTTCACGAGGGAAAGACAAGGAAGATTAGAAACCCATGCACAACGTAGTTATAACCTGTCCTAGAGTGTCACTAAGAGTCAGAATGAACTCAATAGCAGTGAGTTTGTTTTGTGTGTGTGTGTGTGTGTGAGAGAGAGAGAGAGAGTGAGAGAGAGAGAGAGAGAGAGAGAGAACCTAAATTATGCACCAGTACCACCATTCAATACATCCATTCTTCTTTGTCCTTTCTTATTCTGTGTTCAACTTTCACATGCATATGATGCAATGGAGAATACCATGGCTCAGATCAGGCTTACCTTCATCCTCAAAACAACATCTTTACTTTTCAATACTCGAAAAAGTTCTTGTGGAGTAAGTTTACCTAAAGCAAGTCATATTTTTGTCTCTCAACTGCTGCTTCCAGCAGTATCAATGGATCCAACTAAGATGAAATCCTTGCCAACGTCAAGCATTTCTTCATTTATCAAATTACCTATTAATCTAGTTGTGAGGATTTTGATCTTCCTTACATCGAGGTGTAATCCATATTGGAGACTGCAGTTCTTGATCTTTATCAACAAGGGTCTTCAAACCATGGCCTACAAGCCCCATGTGGCCCACCGAGGACATTCATCAGGGCCACTGTGTGTTTTTTCCACCTCTGCTGTCCGGCTTAGCAGCTGACTCATCCCGGGCCGGCAGTGAATTTGTTCATAGTTTTTTTGGTTTTTGTTGTTGTTGTTGTTGTTGTTGTTGTTTTTAACTATAGTCTGGCCCTCCAATGGTCTGGTCCCCTGTCTAAAAAGTTTGAGGATCCCTGATCCTCCTCACTTTCAGCAAGCAAGTTTGTGTCACCTGAAAATCATAGGTTGTTAATAAACCTTCTTTTAGTCCTAATGCTGCATTCTTCATGTAATCCAATTTCTCTGATGATTTTTTCAGGATACACATTGAATTAGTATGATGAGAGGCTACAACCCTTATGCACACCTTTCCTAATTTTAAATCAAGCACTATTCCCTTGCTCTGTAGTGTACTTACCAGGGATAGCATTCTGTCCTGGTCATATTATATGAATTAACTCGTTTAAGCCACAGAACCGTCCTACAAGATACACCTAAGCATTATTCCCACTTGCAAAGGAGGAAACTGAGATCACTTAGCTGGGGTCAACCATTAATGGCATGGAATACAAGATCTAGTGTGGCTGAAGACTTTTTTTTTCATTTCATTTTATTTTAGTTTTTGCTGTACAATACAGAACAGTTGAGAAAATCATTGGTTTCAGGTAAGTTCACCTAGGAGTGGAATGTGTCTTGATCCAAGAACCACTGGGAACATATTTTTTTCAGAAAAGAAAGAGAGAGAGAAGTTAGCCAAGAAGAAAAACAATAGAATAGCAGTTCTCAACCTGTGAATCACGACCCCTCTAGGGGTCAAACATCCCAATGAGGGATGAAACAGGAGACATTACAATATACCTAATGAAATCAAAAGGATAATTACAAGTACTATGAAAGCCTGTGCTCCAATGAATTCAACAACTTGGAAGACATGAACAAATATTTGGAAAAACAATCGCTTCCTAGATTATCCCAGATGGATATCACAGAGGTCACACAACACATAAGAGTAGTAAAAGTACAGTTATGAAGTAGCAACAAAAATAATTTTATGATTGGGAGTTACCACAATGTGAAGAACTGTATTAAAGGGTCATGGCATTATGAGGTTGAGAACCACTGCATTAGAAGATCCTGCTGGGCTGAGCCCTAGTGCTGGGCTGAGCGTAGTGGTTGTGTGCAGGACTGCGGCCCACAGGGTTGGTGGTTCAAATCCAGCAGCAGCTCTCCAGGAGCAAGGCTGGGCCTCCTACTCCTACCAGGGTAGTAATGCAAAAAAGGAAGATCCTGCTAAGACTTTGACTAAAATTACCCTAGGCCATGGAAATAAGAAATTAAAGGAATTAAAGCAAAGAAACTGGTTTAGTAGGACAATATCATCAGAAGGCCAAAAGGTGAAGTCTGGATCATAAGTTCTGAAACGTTAGATGGCTTCAGGAACAAAAAGAGACTTTTTATTCTCCTTTGTTCAAAAACGCAGTTTTGGGTTTTTTGGGGATTTTGTTTGTTTGTTTGTTTTTTGGTTTTTGGGCATCACTGCTCTCCGGTGGTGGGAGTAGGAGGCCCAGCCCCACTGCTGGAATTGAACCTCCGTCCCAGTGGGCCGCAGTCCTGTGCACAACCACCGTGCCACCGGGGCTCAGTCCCAAAAAGGCACTTTTGAAAAGATAGAATAAAAACAGAGCAAAAAAGGTTAGTAACAGCTAGCAAAATTAATACATATAATAATAAATTACAGGTCTGTCCATTTGATGATGTCCCCGCTGGACCTGGGGGAATTCCAGGAGCTACCCCTCAGTCAAAAGTATGATTTCTTTTTCTTAAAATCTGAGCCCCAACATGGGAAAGAGAGGGTTGAAGGAGAATTAGTTTGCTTGTTCTCAATTGGACTCATCAGATTGTCATTCTGTATTGGTGTTCCTTCTCAGAGCAGACTTGGCAATCTGTACTTATCAAATGCAGCTAAATGACGGTTCTTTCAAAAGATTAACAGAATTGACAGACCACTGGCAAACCTAAACAAAGAAAGGAAGGAACAAATTTCAATACGAAGAATGAGGAATGAAACAGGGGGCATTACAACATACCCTAATGAAATCAAAAGGATAGTTACACAGTACTATGAAGGCCTGTGCTCTGATGAATTCAACAACTTGGAAGACATGAACAAATATCTAGAAAAAAATCCTTCTCTCGATTATCCCAAATGGATATCAAGAATCTCAACAAGGGCCACCACTCAAATACTCCCTCAATGCAAGAACACTTTGTTCTACTAAACTGGCATTCCATGATGCTCACTTTCCTGATTGCTGAAGACAACTGGATGCATAAGCAAATTGGTGGAGATCGCTGATGGTGGGTGCTCAGATTTCAAAAGATAGCGCATCTGGGGTCTTAAAGACTTGAAGGTAAACAAGCAACCATCTAGCTGGGAAGCAAAAAGCCCACCTGGAAGAAGCACATCAGCCTCTGTGATCTTGAGGTCTTGAAGGGATCAGGTATCAGGCATCAAAGAACAAAAAAATTATATCATTGTGAATTAGGGGGTGTGTGGAATAGGGACCCAAGGCCTATTTGTAGGTGACTGGACATCCCCCTACAAAGGGTTGCAGGAAGGAGACAAGACAGAGTGCAGTGTATCAACAATGAAACATAACTTCATCTAGTTTTTACATGCTTCCCACCCCACCCCCACTATTATGATCCCAATTCTACTTTACAAGTCTGACTAAACCAGAGGATGTACATTGATGCAGATAAGAAGTGGAAACATAGGGAATCCAAGATAGACAGACCCTTCAGAACCAGTGGTAAGAGTGGCTACATTGGGAGAGTGGAGGAAAGGTGGAGTAGAAAGGGGGAACCGCTCACAAAAATCAACATATAACCTCGTCCCTGGGGGACAGACAACAGAAAAGTGGGTGAAGGGAGACATCAGACAGTGTAAGGCATGACAAAATAATAATTTATAGATCATCAAGGGTTCATGGGGTTGGGGGCTGTGAGGGAGGGGAAAAATGAAGAGCTGATATCAAAGGCTCAAGTAGAAAACAAATGTTTTGAGAATGATGATGGCAACAAATGTGCTTGACACAATGGATGGATGGATGGATTGTGATAAGAGTTGAACAAGACCCCAATAAAATTATTTTTAAAAAAAGAATCTCAACAGACCCATCTAATAGAAGAAATAGACAAGGTCATCAAGGGATTACTAACAAAAAAAAATCCCCCAGACCTGATGGCTTTACAGGAGAATTCTACCAATCATTCAGGGAAGAGCTGACACCAATCCTACACAAACTCTTCTGAAACATAGAAAAAGATGGCAAACTTCCAAACTCTTTCTATGAAGCTAATAAAATTCTGATACCTAAAGTGGGCAAGGATCCCACAAGAATTGAGAAATACAGACCAATATCCCTAATGAACGTTGATGCAAAAATCCCTAATAAATGAAACACAATAAAATACAAAAGTATATAAAACAAATAATTCACAGAAACCAAGTGGGATACATACCAGTGATGCATGGATGGTTCAACATATAAAAGATCATTAGTATTATTCACCAGTAACATGCAAAATTATAAGAACCATTTGGCAATATCAATACATGTGGGAAAATTGTTCAACAACATCAGCACCAATTTCTGTTTAAGATATTCAAGAAGATAGGAATGGAAGAAAAATTCCTCAACATACTATTCACTACCTATAAAAAAACAACAGCCAACGTCATTGGAGAAATGATGAAAAAAAATCTCACTGAAAAAAGGGGACAAGACAATGATGCCCCTTGTCCCCACTCTTATTTAAATCATATTGGAAGTCCTACATAACATCATAAGATAAAGAAAAGACATCAAAGATATTTTCCTGGGGTAGGAAGAGGTGAAACGATTGTTATTTGCAGATAATATTATTTTATATATGGAAAGTCCCCAAGACTCCAGAAGGGAAGTGCTGGAGGTGATAGAGGAATATGGCAGAGCAGCAGGATACAGGACCAACAAGCAGAAGTGTATTGGATTGCTATACACATCAGACAAGACCA
Source organism: Nesogale talazaci (assembly GCA_004026705.1). NCBI lineage: Eukaryota > Metazoa > Chordata > Mammalia > Afrosoricida > Tenrecidae > Nesogale > Nesogale talazaci. Next base: position 17,111 of record PVJH01019498.1, read on the forward strand.
AGGTAGAAGGGATCAAAAAAGTAGTAGCCTTCATAATTGCCAAGCACAAATTGAATTATCTAATGATATACCTGACTTAAAAAAATAAAAGATATGTATAAGGAAAAGTACCGAACACTATTACAAGAAACTAAGGGTGACCTCAACAAATGGAAGAATATTCCATGCTTATGGATTGGAAGACTCAATATAGTAAAGATGTTAGCTCTGTCCAATGTGCTATATAAGTTAAATGCTATTCCAATACAAATCCATCATCCTTTTTTTGGGGGGAAGGGGGAGGGGGCATCACTGCTCTCCAGTGGTGGGAGTAGGAAGCCCAGCCCCACTGCTGGGAATTGAACCTCCGTCCCAGTGGGCCGCAGTCCTGCGCACAACCACTACCCCACCGGGGATCAGCCCCATCCTTCTTCAAAGAAGTGGAAAAACTGATTACTAACTTTGTGTGGAGTGAGAATTAGCAAAGAACTCCCCAAGAAGAAGGACACATTGGGAGGGCTTGCTTTACCTTACTTTAGCACATATTATACAGCCAAAGTGGTCAAAACTGCATGGTATTGGTATAATGACAGCTACTCAGACCAATGGAAAAGAACTGAAAACCCAGAAATAAAAACATCAGCATACAAAAACTGATCTTGAATAATAGCCCCAAAAGCATCCAATGAGAAGTGAATGGCCTCTTCAACGAATGGTGCTGAAAAAAATATATCTACTTGCAGAAAAATTAAACAAGACTCTTACCTCAATCCATACACAAGAATAAATTCAAGGTGGATCAAAGACCTTGAGGTAGAACCCTAAATTATTAGGACAATTAATAAGGAAACTGAGCCAAACCTGCGAATTTTGGCATAGGAACAGAGGAGGCACAAATTGACGAGTGGGATATAACACCTGGGTACATCAAAAGAATTTGCCAAGAGAGAAATAAGAGTCCACAAACTGGGAAAACATCTTAGAAATGACACATCAGGCAAAGGCCCATTAGTAAAATCTACAATACTCTGCTAGTTTAAGAAAAAAACTAATTGCCCACTGAGAAGGTGGGCAAAGCACCTGAACAGAAGTTTCAACAGGACAGAAATCTGAATGGCCTATAAACATGTGAGAAAATGTTCCCGATCATTAGTCACAAGAGAAATTCAAATTAAAAACCTATAAGATACCACCTAATACCCTCAATGATAGCCTGATATAAAAAAAATCAGAGGTTAGATATGAACTCTCATCCACAGCTGGTGAACCTGTAGGTATGTACAGCCATTATGGAAATCGACTTGGTGATATTTGAAACATCTGGAAATCAAGCTACCTTATGACTCAGCAATCTTTCAACTTAGCATATATTCAGAAGAGTTAAGAAACCACTGTCAGACATCTGTGCTCCAATATTCATTGTGGCACAGTTCACACTTGCAAGGAGTTGGAAACAACCCAAATTTCCATCAACAAATGAATGGATTAAAAAACTGATACATACAAAAAAAAACCTGATACATACATACAATGAAGTACTACACATTCCTAAAAAAGCAATTATGAATGCATGAAGCACATTGTCACATGGGAAGAACTGGAGGAAATTATGCTAAGCAAAGTTAGCCACGCACAAAAGGACAAATACAGCATGAGTCTGATGAGGTAAAAGAGGCATAGGGGGAAAGTTACTATATACATACGTTTTCAGGTTGAGGTTCAGGTACTCTATGACAGGGACCAGACCCAATCCATGGATACATATGGCAACCAACTAAAAAGTAGGGAGGAATAAAGGGGGGAAAGAGGGTGAGAGAGACATGGGTAGACGGAGAACAGGGCACTAACCCACCCAAGGGGAGGGTATTGTTCACATCTCCAGAAGAGAGGGAGAGAGGGACCAGACTTGAACCCAGTGTGCCAAGACATGAATGCAACCAATGAATCAGGGAACCAATAGAGAGGTCTGCGGGGCTAACCCCAATCCCAACTATGTGGTGAGCACTCTCCCCACTCCCATTCCCCAGAAGAATGTATTTCAGAGGACAGCACTGAAGTTACAGCTTAGGGCCAGGGACGAGTCTCATCTGAGCACATAGGAGCAAACAAAGAAGGAAGGAGAGAAAGTGGAACACATCCTGGCCTGCCAGCCCCAAGGATGATATTCCTGCTTAGAGCACAGAGAGGAACACAGGCCTGCCCCACAATGAGAAACTACATCCCTTACTGACCCATGGTGCTATGGGGGAAAACACTGGAGACACAGTGCAGGAATTATACCCAATCTGACCCCAACACACCGGGGCAAAACACTATGGGTGTGCAAACAAGGGGAGCAAAGCAATGAAGTCCCAGGGAATAGCAAAAACAGATTTTGGGACACAGGCATGGTACCCCCATCAGACTAGACCAGAAAACACTCCTAAAGTTCAACAAAAACTTTTTTTCCAAATAAACTATTTATAGGCTTTTCTCTTTTTTTGTCATTGTTTCGCTGTTGTTGTTTTGTTTTGCACTGTCTTGTTTTTGTGCTCATTACTGTCTTTGCATGTCTGTCTACATAAGATAGGTGGAATTAAACAATTCAAAGAAGAAAACAATGCTACCAACAGTTCCAGGGGAATACAGGAGAGGAGGAGGTGGGGAACAGGGAGGGGGTGGGTGTCAACAAACCCAGCGACAAGGGAACAGCAAGTAAGCTAAAATTGATAGTAAAGAGGGCATAGGACGTGTGGTGGGGCTTGATCAAGGGCAATGTAGCTGAGAGGAATTACTGACACTGAAACCCAAAATAGACCAAGCCTGATAGTGGGACAAGAGCAAAGTAAAAGGAAAGAGAAGAAAGAATTAGGAGGCAAAGGACATTCAGAGATCTCCATACAGGCATGTACATATGCAAATATATTTATATATAACAAAGGGAAATAGATCTACGTACATATGTTTATATGTTTAGTATTAAGTTAGTAGATAGGCATTAGGTCTCTACTCAAGTACTCCCTCAATGCAAGAACACTTTGATCTACTAGTCCAGAATTTTTGTACTGATAAACTCCCCAATATGATCGCTGTAAACAAAGCAGTTCTATAAGCAAATGTAGTGAAGAAAGCTAATGGTGCCCAGCTATCAAGAGATATAGCATCTGGGGTCTTAAAGGATTGAAAAATAATTAACCATCTAGCTGAGTTATCTAGCTCGTGTGATCATGAGGTGTCGATGGAATCGGGTGTTGGACATTAAACACCCAGAACAAAAAATCTTATCATTGTGAATAAGAGGGAGTGGGGAGTGGAGACCCAAAGCCCATCTGTAAACTATCAAGTTTATTTGCACGAGAAACAGAACCGGAGACCCAGTTGGAAGTTTTAAGGCAGGCTTTATTCAGGAAGCCTGCAGGCGGGTTCAGCAACTCGAAGTAATGAGCTAATGAAGCCGCGCCAAGGGAACAAAAAGAAAAGTTTTTATAACCCCTTGACCGTCACAGGTGTTAATCTTCAAAAGGAGAGTATGTCCCTCCTGACAGGCGTAGCTGTTAATCTTCAAACAAAAGGAGTGCGCACACAGCTGGGTTTCGTAAGGGAGATGGTTGTTAAATCTATCTAAAAGCCGCGGGAGGCTGGGGATACATATCTTTTAGAAACAGGCGGGCCCCGGTGGCGTAAGAGGTTGAGTGTGGGGCTGCAGCCCGAGGGCTTGGCAGTTCAAATCCAGTGCAGGCTCTCAGGAGCAGCGCTGGGTAGTTCCACTACCACCAGAGGGCAGTGATGCCCCAAAAAATAAAAGCAAGAAACAGGCAAGCACCATGATTCCGAGTACAAAGGGTTTCAGGAGTTTGCGATTAGGCACAGGGAGGGTCTAGCAGGAGTTCTTGAGAGGGAAAATGGAGTCTCTTGTGCCAAGACCAGAAGTTCCAGACTCTACTTTATAGGGAAAAGGGGCGAAGATTCTCTCTTCTGTAATTTCTTCCTGCTGGCTTTTGGGCGAGGAGGGGAGGTTCAGGCAGGCACTGGGATTCCTGGTCAGGCACAGGACGAAGGGGTTGATATTGCTGTGGCATTGTTGGTTTGACTGCTCTGCGGGCGACTTCACGGAGTCGGTTCTGCAAGAGTTGGATGAGACAAGGGGCGACAGATAACAGAATTATAACAAAAATTAACGGCCCTACTATGGGGACAAGGACAGGGTACAGAGAAGAATTCCACCAGGAAGAAGTGTCACCAGCATTTCGTCGAGTATCCTGCAGCTCGCGACTTAGCTTATGCAATGTTTGGACTCTGGTCTCGACTGCCCCGGGCGCATTGATGTAGTAGCAGCACTCTTCTTGGAGAAAGAGGCAGCTTCCTCCCTTTTCTGCTGGGATGAGATCCCAGGCTCGGCGGTTCTGCAAGGTAACTTGGGCAAGTGAGGTTGTTTGTCTTTGGAGAGAAGCTACGGACTTGGCAGAGGCATCGATGGCCAGCTGGAAGCGGGTGGCTAACTCAGTTGATGTTATGGCAGAGTATCCAAGTGCTCCGCCACCCAGTCTTACCGCCACTGCAGATGAGGCCAAGGAAAGGCCTACAACTACTGGGAGAAAAACTGCTCTTTTAGTTTGGCATTCACGGACTTGGAGATACCTATTCTGAAATTCAGCCGAGTTGTATATCGTACTGACCATTGTATATCGTACTTCTTTACTGGTAAAATAGGAGTCTTACAGGGTGGGTTGCTGGGGCTTAACAGCCCTTGTGTAAGCAGTCTATCTATTATGGTTTTTAAGCCCAATCTATTGGTTTTTGAAATGGGAAACTGAGAACCGTTGGGGAACCTTTCAGGGTTCAATAACTTTATCAATACTGGAGTGTGATGTGTTGCAACCCAGACCTCTGGTGATAAGTCTGGCAAGTGAGAGACAGCTAAGGGCAGCTGTTGTTTGCGCCTGGATGGGTCAGGGCCATCTAGGTTACCCAGCACAGCCATTAAAAGGTATTGTGGAGGTGACAGGACATCTCGCCCCAGCAAGGGGGCTGGGCATGATGGTATTACTAAAAAGGAATGTGAAAAAGGGGTCTTGTGAAAAGTACAAAAAAGAGCTGGGGTCTGCATTGGGGTTGAGGGGGACCGATCAATTCCCACCAGAGACCTGGGAAGGGAAAGTGGGCCCTGAGTAGGAAGGCAGCACAGAGTGGGTAGCCCCCTTGTCCACTAAAAAAGAAATGGATTTTTCCCGCTACCTGGAGCATGACCCCAGGCTCAGCGAGGGTTACCAGGGTCGAGGAGTCAGGGCCGCTTCAGTCCATGAATGCAAGCAACTCCATACCTGCCAGCTCTGCATCTGGGGCTGCCTGGATCTTGGCGCCTCGGCTTCGCGGGCCGGGGGCAGAGCCAGGGTCGAGCAGTCCGACTTCCAGTGACCTTCCTGCTTGTACAGGGAGCATGGCCCGGTAGGAGGCTTTGGGTTGGGGCAAGCTTTAGCCCAGTGGCCATCCTTGCCACACTTGAAGCAGGCACCAGACGAAAGGCGCTGTGCCCCAGGTGGGGCGCGGCGTTGGACGGGATGACCTGCTGGCCCTAGGGTGGCTATCAGGGCTTGGGTTTGGAGGCTTACCATTGGCTGAAGCCTCGCCTGGCGAGCTGCTTCGGCCATCTCCTCTCGAGCTCTAGACATTTTAAATGCCATTTTTACCAGGTTCTACATGGAAGTTTCAGGGCCATCCTCAGCCTTTTTTAGATTTTTTCTAATATCCGGGGCAGATTGGGAAATGAAATGAGAGGCTAAGATGGTGGCACTGTTTCTTGACCCTGGGGTTAAATGAGTGTACTGGACTAGGGCTTCCAGAAGGCGATTGAGAAAGAGGGCTGAGTTTGCCTGTGCTCTTTGGGTCACTTCCCTGAGCTTATCATACTTGGCTATTTTTTTGAGACAGCTTCCATGCCCCAGAGAAGGTACCGGAGCATAAGGTTTCAGAGAGGGACACTGGAACCTTGGCCTAATTGATAATTCCAATCTGGGTTTTCCCTGGGGATGGCCTGCTCCCCTAAGGGGACAGTATTGTCGATGACATGGTCTTAGTCAGCTTGCTGTCTGCCAGAGTCTGTGATGCAGGCATGTTCACCTGCAGTAAGAGTGGAGGCTAGAATGACCTGGATATCATGTCAGGTTAAATTATAAGTTTGGGAAAGGTATTGGAATTTCTTGACATATCGGGAGGGATCGGTGGAAAAAGAAACCAAGCGAGATTCAAGCTGAGAAAGATCTTGAAGGGAAAAGGAGACATGGACCCGAACTAAGCCCTCTGTGCCAGCTACCTCTCATAGGGGGAAAAGAGTAGCTGGGGGCTGCTCACGGGAGGTCTGGTGAGACCGGGTATAGGAAGAAACAGGGGAGTTTACAGGGTGGGGATCTGGGAAACTGAGGGTGGGAGTAGGTTTTGGGGTAGGCGTTGGTGTAGGTGTAGGGGCAGAGAGGATTCTTGGCAGTGGAGGTTGATAGGGTGGGGGGAAGGGAGCGCTTAGGAGTTCAAGCAGTTTATCAGCAGAGGGAGTTATCAGCAGAGGGAGTCGGGGAGAGTTTGAGGGGCGAGAACTGGGCTAGGAAGATTTGTGGGTGGAGGGAACCCAAGTCTCAGAAAGCCTGCACGTAGGGGACTTCAGAATCCTTACTTGTCCTCCTACAGAAATCGTCCAGGTCCTGTAGAACGTTGAAATCGAAAGTGCCAGTCAGGGGCCATGTGACTGGTTATAGAGCTGATACTGAGGTCAGGCAACTTGGGAGAGAAAAACGAGTTTTTTTTCTTTCTCAAGGTTTGTGCATAATCCAGACCAGAAAAGTTTTTTAAGAGGCACTCAAATGGGGTTGAAGGATGAATTTTGGATTGCGTGGTGCCCATGGTGAGGACAGAGTTTTGAGGAGAGCAAAAAACAGGAACTTAGAGACTCTGCAGGAGAGTGAAAATGAGGCACAAAAACAAGTAAAACAGTCTAAAACTGACCCAGCAGGCAGAGAGAGAGAGAGAGAGAGAGAGAGAGAGAGAGAGAGAGAGAGAGATGGAGAGACAAAGAACTCACCAAGCCAGTAGGACGAGCGCCGCACCTGAAGGTCCTGGAAATTTAGGGGAGAGAGGGGGGAGCCACACACCTCTCCCAGGTTTCGATGCCAAAATTTCAAGTTTATTTGGACCCGAAACAAAACCGGAGACCCAATTGGAAGTTTTAAGGCAGGCTTTATTCGGGAAGCTGCGGGCGGGTTCAGCAACTCAGGGTTTTGAGCTAATGAAGCCAAGGAGCAAAAGAAAAATTTTTATACCCCCTTGACCAGCGCAGGTGTTAATCTTCAAAAGGAGAGAGTGTGCGCCCCCCCTGCCCCCGACAGGCGCAGCTGTTAATCTTCAAACGAAAGGAGTGTGCACACAGCTGGGTTTCATAAGGGAGATGGTCGTTAAATCTATCTAAAAGTTGTGGGAGGATGGGAATACATATCTTTTAGAAACAGGCAAGCACTTCGATTCCGAATACCAAAGGTTTCAGGTATTTGCGATTAGGCACAGGGAAGGTTTAGCAGGAGTGAGCTCTTGAGAGGTAAAATGGAGGCGCTTCGCCTAAAAATGGAGTCCCTTGTGCCAAGACCAGATATAAACAATTAGACATCCCAAGGATGTCCCAAGGGTCCCAAGGAAGAGATAAGCCTGTCAGGGTGTAATATAACCCCAATGAAACATGCAACTTTCCTATAGTTCTTTAATGCTTCCTGCCCAACCCATCCCTCTCTATCATGATCCCAATTCTACCTTACAAATCTAGGTATACCAGAGCATGTACACTGATACACATAAGAACTGGAAATCCAAGGAATCCAGGACAGATAAACCCCTTAGGACCAATAAAGAGAGCATCAGTACCAGGAGAGTAAAGGGAAGGTGGGGGAAGAAAGGGAGCACTGATCACAGTGATCTGTATATAACCCCCTCTCAGAGGGGTGGACAATGAAAAGTGGGTGAAAGGAACCAGCAATTGGCATAAGATAGGAAAAAAAATTGTAAATTGTGAAGGGTTCATGAGGGAGGGTGGGGGGAAATGAGATAATAACAAGGGCACAGGTAAACAGAAAGTGTTTTGGAAATGGTGATAATAGAAGGAGAAGGAAGAGAAGCTGATATCAAGGGCCCAAGTGGAAAAGCAGATATTTGGAGAATGTTAATGAAAGCAGGCATGTGAAGCTGCTTGGTACAGTATATGTAACTTATGCATTGTGAAAAGTAATGTACAAGCCCCCAATAAAATGATTTTTTTTAATTCACAAAGAAAAAAAGAAAATGGTGATGGCAACTTATGTACAAATATGGTTGGCACATGTATAGTTGGATGGATGGATGAATGGATGGATGGATGGATGGATGGATTTGTGATAAAACCTGTACAAGCCCCCCATAAAATCATTGGAGAAAAAAGAGAGAGGATAGGTTTATACAGCGAGAAAGACTATAACAGCTAACTAATCCACACAGCAGTACAGAGGGCTCAGTTCAACTCACTTTCATGAAACAGTTAATATATTGGAAGTCCTTCAATTCACATGGGCTGCTGGGTCCAATGTCAAGGAAGCAGACAGCAGAGTCCTTCCTCGGGTGAGGCAGGCAGAGTCTGAGCACAGGCAGCAAACGGCAGGTCAGGTCAGCAACAATCAGAAGCTAGGGTGCTCAGGGAAGCAGCCTGGATGGGATAACGAACTCAAGGAGTGAAAGGCAGCAGGACCCACAAGCCTCAATATCAAGCGATGTACGCACCAGCAGTGTGATGAAGCACATCTTAAAGGAGCTTCAAGCTCTGGTGACACAATCCATGAGCCACAGGTTGGCTGAGTCGAAGGTGGTTTAGCACACACCTGTGGTTGACAGAGAGAAGTGGGTAAAGCAACCGTATGCTGGTCTGATCACCAAAGACCAAGAGAGAGGGGCATGGGACAAGCAGAGTTCTTTAGCTCTTTACCTTCCAATCAAACTGCGACCTGATTAGTTCCCCATATTCCTTGGCCAGGTTGGCACAGCAAACCTATAACAACTGTTAATGATGACCTCTTACTTACATGAAGAATATGAGCTGGAGAAGAGTACTCATGGTGGCCCCTTGTCTCACAGAACAGATCTGTGTGCTTTAGGTTGGTCCTCATAGTGGCCTATTATCTTACAAAGCAGAATCGTGTGCTGCAGTCTTAGGATGGCCCCTATTTTACAAAACAGAGCTCTGCCCTATAAAGTACTAGTAGTGGCCACTTGTCTTACAGACCTAAACTGTGAACCGCAAAGAATTTATGGGGTCTCCCTGCCCTACAGAGCAAAACTAGCCGCTGTAGAGTACTCCTAGTGACCCTTGTCTTACAGAGCAGAACTATGTGCGTTTCGGTACTCGCGATGGCCCAATGTCTTGCAGAGCATGAGTAGGTGTAATAGAAGACCCATGGCGGCCCCTTGTGTTACAGAGCAGAGTTGTTCACAGTTGCGCCTTGTCTCACATCCCGCAGCTCTGTGCTATAGAGTACTAGTCACGGGAGTCACTTTCCCTACAGAGCAGACTACATGCTTTAGGGTGGAACCCGGGTAACCGTTCTTCTGACAGAACAAAGCTATGTGCTGCAGAGTAGTACTCAAGGTGGCCCCTTGTCTTAAAGGTCACAGTTATGTGCTTCAGAGTGTTACGGTGGTCTCTGTTCTTAGCAGAACTTTGGCTTTAGAGTACTCATGGTGAGTCCTTTTCTTTCTTTTTTAATAATAATTTTATTGGGGCTCATACAGCTATTATAACATTTAATACATCATCTATATCAAGCACATTTGCACACGTGTTGCCACATTCATTTCCAAATATTTTCCACTTGAGCCCTTGGTATAAGTTCCTCTTTCCCCTCCCCCACCCTTTTTTAATGAATCATTATATTGGGTACTCATATACCTCCCCTCACGATGCATACATACATCAATTGTATGCAGGCCTCATTTGCATACTTGTTGCCATCATCACTCTCAAAACATTCTCCCTCCACTTAGGCCCCCAGTTCCAGCTCCCCATATTTCCCTTCTCCCCTCCCCCCCATGAACCTTTAATAATTTACAAATTGCTATTTCCTATTATACATTGTCCAATGTATCCCTTCACTCACTTGCTTGTTGGCCATGCCCCACAGAAGAGGTTATATGTAGATCCCTGAAATTGGTTCCCCCTTTCAGTATATTCTATCACCCGTCCACCCTTCCAGTATCACCACTCCCATCACTAGACATGAGGGAACATCTATCCTAAATTGCCCATGTTTCCGACTCCAGTGTATATCCCCCGTTCTAGCTGGACTTGTCTGGTAGAACCAGGAGCATGATAGTGGGTGGGAGGAAGCATTTGGGAACTAGAGGAAAGATACATATTTCATTGTTACTACACTGAACTTTAACTGGCTCATCTCCTCCTTGCAACCCCTCTGTAAGAGGATGTCGCTTCACCTATTGATGGGCTTTGGGTCACCAATCTGTACTCCCTCCTATTAATAATGATATCATTTTAGTTCTTTGATGTCTGACACCAGATCCTTTCAACACCTCATGGTCATACAGGCTGGTGTGCTTCTTCCATGTGGGCTTTGTCGCTTCTGAGCTGGATGACTGCTTGTTTAAGACCCCAGATGCTACATCTTTTGATAGCCGGGCACCATCAGTTTTCTTCACCACCTTTGCTTATGCACACATTTGTCTTCAGTGATCAGGTAGGGAAGGTGAGCATCATGGAATGCCAATTGCAGGTCTATCTAAATAGGATAGACTTGATGAGTGGTCTTGAGGCAAAAATGACGGGACTGATGGTTCCAGGGTGGGGGCCATGGGAGAAGGGGAGGAGGTTGGAAAGGAGATCATGTTGACCAGCCCAGGGATAAAATTAGAGACAAGGTAGATGAGAGAATTCCGATAGAGATTGATCAAGAGTAATGTAACAGAGATACAATACTGAAACACAAATGGAGGCTGAGCATGATAGTGGGACAAGAGGAAAATAAAAGGAAATAGAGGAAAGAACTGGAGGTAATGGGCATTTATAGAGGTTTAAATACAGGCATGTATATAGGTGCATATATTTATGTGTGACGCTGGGGGAAATAGATCAACGAACATATACATATAAGCTTAGTAGTAGAACAGCAGATGGACATTAGACCTCCACTCAAGTACTTCCTAAGTGCAAGAGCCCTTTTCTTACAAAGCAGAACCACATACTTTAGAGTAGTGCTCATGGTGGTCCATTGTCTTACAGACAGAACTATGCACTGCAGTGCACTCATGATGTCCTCTTGCCTGACAGAGCACAACTATTTGCTGAAGAATTTTCATAGTAGCCCCGTATGTTACGAAGCATAACTATGAGGGGGTACCCCCACATGGATTTTTTTCAAAGGTATGTATTTACTTAAAACCAACCTTATCACCTTCAAAGTACACTCCATTACACTTAATGCATTTGTCCATTACACTTAATATATTTGCAACTCCGTTCTTGTAAACATTTTGCAAACTCTTCTGTTTGGATGGCTGGTGGAACCTCCCTTGTTTTTTTAATTTTCTTTACTTCTCTTATGTCATCAAATCACTGTCCTTTCATGTCTCTCTTTCACAAAAACAAAAGGAAATCTCATGGTGCTTGGAGCAAGGAAATCATGCTAATTTTTGCCAAAAACTGGAGCACCAAGATGTCTGTGTGAACAGGTGCATTGTCGTGATGGCAAAACCAGTCCCCATCAGGCATTTTTTTTTTGTCACACATGGTTATGCTATCTTTTCAGCAGAAGCTCTATCTAGAAAGTTTGATTAACAGTCTAACCTGGTGGAATGAACTGCAAATGTACTATAAGTAGACAGTTTTGCCCCATTCAGGAAGTTGGCGAATGTTCATAACGAGGTTTGTCATCAATCGACATTTCACCTTTTTTGACACAAGGAAACCACTTATGGAAACAAAGGGGGACAAATAACAGAAATGTGTGTGAAGTGAGACAATGGACAGTGTAACACTTGAAATAACAGCAATAATATATAATTGATCATAAGCATGAAGGTGGGAGAGGAAGGGGAAAAAAGAGCTGTTGATACCAAGGTCTCAAGTAGAAAGAAAATGTTTTGGAAATGTCGATGGCAACATATGTCAAAGTGTGCTTGACACAGCTGAATGCTGAATTGTTATTTGTCAGAGCCCCCAACCCCCAATAATGAGGGTTTGAGCAAAACTGCTTTTAAAAAACAAATTCACCATGACCTGAAAGAATCTTCCCGGGTGATGCTCCAGCCAGTAGAGCTGTTTTGGGGGCGGGTAGCCCCTCAAATGTGTGATAGAGGAGGACCTTTGTTATCTAGAGCTGAACGATATTCTCTAGAGAGGTGTTCATGTGATCACTTGTTTTACAAAACAGAACCATGACCTGCAGAGTATTCACCTTGACTTGCTTGCAGAATTGTCTGCTATAGAGTACTACTCATGGTTTCCCCTCGTCTTAAAGAGCAACTAAGAGCTGCTGAGGACTCACAGAGGCCCTTCATCGTGCAGAGCAGATACTAGTATACTAATACACTAGTATCAGACTAGTACTGATGGCTGCCATTTGTCTTTTAAAACAGAACTATGTGCCTTAGACTAGTATTAATGGTAGCCCCTTGTGTTAGAGAGCAGACCTGTATATAGAGAGAGGACTCACGGTGACCCCATACCTTACAGAGCAGAACTATTCTTTGCAGAGTATTCATGGAGGCCCTTTGTCTTAATGAACAGAATTATGGTTGCTGCCAGTCTTCCAGAACAGAACTATGTAATGTAAAGTAGTCCTCATGGTACCCCTTTGTCTTACGGAACAGAACTATGAGCTGTAGCGAACTATTGACTTTGACGTTGCCAAGGCATATTGCCAGACTTTACAAAAGTGCCTCGGGTTTGCTAGGTTGATTTGAATCCCCACCCTTTAGTTGAGCACACACTGTTCCACCCAGGGACCCTCTATCACCTCCAAGAGGCTTTAATTACCAATTCATTTAACTTTCCAGTGAATCCCTACGGGGCACCGACAGTAACATGAAAGGTTGCTAACTGAAAGGTTGTAGGTTAAGGTCTGCTCAAAAGAAAGATCTGGTAATCACTTCAGAAAAAAACAGCCAACGAAAACCCAATGGAGCAAAATTCTACATGGGGTTGCCATAAGGTTGGGTTGACTCTACAGCAACAGATGATGGTTTGGGAACTCAGCTGGGTTTGCACTTCCGTTTTCTGGAGCATCAAGTGTAGGCTCAAGTTGGCTGCCTCCATTTTAGATTAAATGGACGAGGGCAGTGTCTCGCACTCATAATATTGTTTCTGCTGGTATCTCGCTCTGTTACTGCTGCCAGTAGTTCATCCAGGATGCCATGTTTCGTTAGGACTGACACTTCTGTTCAGAATTCACTTAACTGAGAGTTGGGCTCCGCAAGCACCAGGCAGAAGAGGCACAGAGGGACATGATACATCTGCAGGCCAGAAAAGCTAGAGTGAACTCAAGCCATCCTTTGCCAGCTGAGAGATCATAGGCAGGGAACTTAACCCTTCTGAGCCTCAGGTGGATTATTTGAAAAAATGTAAAAACATGCTACATTTGTTCCCTGGAGCTGATCTGATAATGACCACAAAGGGAGTGGTTCTGAACAACTAAAATTATTCTCTTCCCGTTCTAGAGGCTAGAAGTCTGAAAACCAAGGTGTCAAGGAGAACTACACTGCCCCACACCCACCGCAGGCTCCAGAGGAGAATGGGCTCCTTGCTTACAGCACCTGGTGGCTGTTGCCATTCCGTTGCTTGTGGCCACCTCTGTCTCCCTATTCTTTCCATACTGTAAATGTGTGTGTGTTTAAAAGATATCACTCTTTGCCTCTCACTTTATGATTATGTTTGTGATTACATTTAGGGCCCACCTGGACTAACCATGCATACTTCATCAACACAATATTAATAACTTAATTACATCTTGCAAAGCCTCTTTCTTCAAATAACATTTGCAGGTTCCTGGGATTAGGGTGTAGACACACCTTTAAGAACTATTATCAGATTACCACAAATGCTTACCTAATAGTGCTCTTGAGAGTATTAAATATGATATTTCAAATTAAAAAAAAGTTGGTAAGTTCGCCATCTGCCAGTCAGTGTTCTAAGAACTGCCTTCCACTGGCACTATTAAATTTCTTTTATTGTGTGAAATACAGAGGCCTAGAGAATGGAAATGACTTGTCTAAGATCAGTCAGCTGTTAAATGGACAGAATGGGGTTCACAGGCTAATGACTGCAGGAGTTCTTAGCCATGCTACCTTGGTCTCTCCCTAGCTCATTCACAGCCTCTCCTCCACTTCCTGATACCCTGCTGCCACCTGTCTGAAGATGAAGACTACTGCTAGCTCTTCTCAGATTTGGGGGGAGTGTGAGCACTGGGAGGCCACACCTGCTTAAAGAGCTACCAGTTTGGTTTGGAGACACACGGCTCCCGGGTGGCAGCAGGACAGGCTTTGTCAGTGTCCTTGTGTCCTTGGCTGAGGCGTAGCCCACCCGCCCCTCCTTCTTCAGGGCAATCAATAGACTTGGCATACTGTCTCACCAGAGCCACAAGAGTTCATTAGTGATGGAGCAGGTTTGAGAAAGACGTAGCTGCGAAGACAAATCCTATTGATCACATTGATGGCTCCTTTGCCAGGTTTCTGCATAACTCGGGTGAAATTCGAAGTGGATTTTAGAACGGAGGATTTTGAAATAGTTTGTAAAAAATCAAAACACATATTTTCAAAACGAGAAATGGAAGACATTAACACATAATGGCAAAAGATAGACAAGAGACCCCGCAGAGGTGGAAGGCTTCCTTTCCTGAAGGAAAGCACAGTCAACTCCAGAGCAGGAAAAAGAAATATCATCTGAGGCGAGGCAGACTGCCCCAAGCCACAGCCTCCCTGTGAAGCAGCCTGAGCAGCAGGGATAAAGTGCAAATAGGACCCAGACCCAATCCACTTGGTGCACAGGTCTGGCTGGCCCTCGCCAGTCCTGCAGCCAGCCCACAAAGGCCCCCCCAGCCGCCCCCCCCCCCACCTCCGCTGCCAAATGTACTCAGGTGCAAACTGGGACAATGCAGGCACGCCTAGATTGTTTTCAGTGCCCAGCAGTTAGCTTGCCGCATTTAAGACAGTATTTTGAAAAATAGTGACTTCCGAAGGCAGAAAACTGAGAGGAGAAAATATAGCAATTCGAAAAAGGACCATACACCAAAAAAGCAGCAGCCTGCCCCCCGTGGTGCTGTCTGGAAGATTCCTCCGCCTGAACCACCTGGCTGCGGGCCAATGACAGACCCTGCTTGTCCCCCTCCGCACCCTTTCTGCCCCCATTAGCTCCTCAACAGGGCCTGGCGGCTCTGCTGCCTGGTCTGAGGTGACAGTCTGCTCTCAGACAAACCTCTGTCCCTCCTGGGGAGGCAGCTGCCAGATGATCTCAGGTGCTACCTCTGCCTCCCCCTCCAATTTCCCTTGTGAGAATTTGGTCCCCTGGGGACTCCCCTTCCCTGTGAGGGCAGAAGCTCCTCCTCCTTGTGGTTTCCTTCTTGCCTGTCACACCCATCACACCACTGTCCACTTGTCTGCTTTTCCTCTCCACACTGGGGGGCCTTTAACAAAAGTTTTAATTGTGGAAAATGACTACGAGGGGACTTCAAAAAATTCTGAAAAATATTTTACAATAGAATTTTTCCATTTTTGAAATATTCTAACTCAGAGTGACCCTGATTGGTGAAGCATTGTACTTATAGGACACAACCACTACATTCACACATCATTTTCATATCAACATTCTTTACAAATGTAATTCAGTGACATGAATTATATACATAACATCTTGCAACATCCACCATGTCTAACTTTTTCTATCCTCCTTAACCTACTAAGCTCAGGGTACCTGGGTCAAGACTGCAGGCTTCAGGAGGACCCGAATTCCTTTGAGGAGACAGTAGATGGTGGTTGGGGGTGCAGGGTGGGGGTCAATGTTGTGGCAGAGGGGTAGGAAGAGGAGGAGAGAAGCACTTTGGGAGTCCCTCAGCTTTGCCTCATAAACCTGTTGGTCTGTGCATGTGTCTTGAGCGCTTTAAGACAGTTCCAAAGACAAAACTTAGGAGTCGGTCAGCTTATGTATTAGGGTAGTGACCTTTCAATCTCTAAGCTTCACACAGTGACGAGGCCCCGTTCTTTGGTGAGCATAATACACACTACGAGGCAAATAGTCTTTTAAGCAATTTATTCCAAAGGGCATTCACACATGTCAATATCAAGTCAAGAAAAAGAAAGCAAGACTTAAAAGCAAGAGCAAGAGAGGGTGAGAGTTCTGTTGCAGTGGTCAAGAAACGACCTCTCTGGAGGCTTAGCTGGGTTTTTATATCATTTTTATGGGTATAGCCATAGGTGTGGCTGTGGATGTTCAGTCTGAATAGAGGGCAACCCCAAATGTGTATTCCAAAAGCCTTGGATTCCAACCAGTCGTGGTTTCCTTCTTGTCAGCAATTTCATTGCCTGTCACTTTATTCTTGGTGGCCTTCTGTTGCCCACGGTTGCTGCACTTTGTATGCTCTGTTGGGCACGGGGTGGGGATGTGTGCACAGGCTGGCGAGGGTTGGTCCCTTTGGAAGCAAAGGAGTAAGACAGCTTCCCAGCATCCTTGGGCAGACCCAGGGTTGTACACATGCACACAGCTGTGAAGTTAAAGACTTTGCTGTCCCTTCAATTCAGCCATACTGCAGCTAAATTCTATCAATTTTATCTTTTCTTTCAAATCCACAGGACTTTCAGAGCAAAGGGGAAAGAAGCATGGAAGACACTAATTGGCGCACTGGACCGCTCACCTTCTCGTGAGTTCCCCTGAGGTGACGGGTAGGCCCCACACCATTGTGACTATGCTGTGTGGCCCCATCACCCTCACTAGCGCTGATCGGGTCCCCAGGGGAGCTGCTAGCCCGTGTTTACTGTTGTTAGGTGCCATGGAGTCTATTCTGATTCACAGTATTGCACACACTGCCTGCTCCTACTTTATCCTCACAATTGTTCCTGTACCAGAGGAGCCCATTGTTGCAGCCATCGGGTCATCCCACCTCCTTGAGGGCCTTCCTCTTTGTCATTGCTCTTTGACTTTCGCAAACATGACGTCCTTCCCCAGGGGCTGATCTCGCCTCATGACATATACAAAGTACATGGGATGAAGTCTCTTCATCCTGGCCTCTCAGAATCCTCCCCAAATATTTTGGGGACCAGAGTTGGGTGGAGGGGAGTCACTTTTCCCTAATGGTGGAAGTAGTAAGATATTTTCTTCAGGAGAACGTGCATCTGCAGAAAGTGACTAAGACAAGAAAGAATGACATCTTGTCCTGGGACCCAGATGCACTACTGTATGCCCTGTCCCTTCACCAGTTTCCTGGTCTAAGCTAATACTACCTTGGGTTTCTGACACTGGCCACACACACACACACACACACACACACACACAAAAGCTCCAGTTAACACAATGAGAGATCACATCATAAGCATTTTTTTAAATTATTATCAAGAAATTATTAACTTGAATTAGGCAGGGGTTTACATTTCAAATCATCATTTTTGTATTCAACAACTGTGTTAGGCCAGATTGACTAGAGAAACAAATCCACTGACACTCATATATGTGTAAGAGAGAACTCTTTATTTAGAAGTACATAATTGTATGTTAAGGAACATCCCAGTGCACTCCAATTCAAGTTCTTAAGACCAATCTGAGTCCATAAGTTCAACACCACTCCATAAGTCCATCTTCAGACTCACACAGCCACATACAATGGTACAGAATGCAGGAATGCTATTGGGTGTAAAAATTGTGGGGGTACAATGGTGGTGACTGAATCACAGGTCTCTGGGAGGTATCAGTGTGGCTCATGAGCAGAAAGGTGAAGACAGAAAAGGGGGGGAAGGGTCCTCCTTATGAGAAGGTCATGCCCACAAGGAAGTATCAACAGGCTCTGTAACCTGAGTGAAAGGCTAGACTCCACCCCTACACTTTTATATGTCAAGCTGACATGAAGTTATATAACTACCACAACAACTAAAACAATTTATCTAATCTCCCAATAGTTTGATAGAGAAAGGGGGAATTGAGAAAGGGACAGGGCAAGCTATTGGGCATCATGAGCATTTTAAAGTATAACATCAGAATCTTGGGATGGAATGAGGCTATCCTCAATTGGAGGCAGAAATTAAACCTTGTATTAGAAGTCCTTAGTCAGTGTTTACTTATGGGTTGTGTGACTGAAAATTACTTCTACTTCATTTTCTCCACCCAATCAGGTACTGCACAGGTGGATGTTATATAACCAGTTCCTGTATTGAGGATGTTGCCATACTGAGGTGAAGTGGAGTGATAAGAGATTAATGTCTACCGTGTCATTATCCCTTGCTTCCCAGTTCTAATGTAGGGTATTGCCTAATACAGACAAGCAACCAGTTCCTATTTTGTTTATTGATAGATGTGATCCAATATTCTGTGTCTCAAGAATTTTAATATACTGATATCACATTTTTATAGGATTGAATTACAATGGCTTTATCCACAGTATATCAATGTTGTATAGCAAGTTATTCCACACTTAGTGATTCAGAATAGACATGTGTTTAGGAATGCAGAAGTAGGCTATCTCGGGGTCTCTCATGATGGTGAAAACAAAATGTAGGCTGCAGCTGCAGCTACCCAGGCTTGACTGAGCTTGAAGGATCTGCTTCTAAGATGCTGCATTCTCATATTTGCAAGTTAGTACTATTGGCTGCTGGCAGGAAGTGTCAGCATGAACCGATGACTGCTAACTTCACTCAGAGCAAATGATGTGAGAGACTCAGTAAAATGGATTAGTAATAGAAGCTTTTTCTTTGAGGAATCATTGTACTGGGACTAATTTTCCGTAGAATACATCCTGAAAATTAAGTAGTCTGCTGATTCAGTTGGAAGTTTATCATCCAAAGAATCTTCCAAACTCAAAACCAAACTCACCATCTTCAAGCAATTCCAACTCATAACAGCCCAATAGGACAGGGCGGACATGCCTTTCTGGGCTTCTGAGACTGTAAATGCATATGGACGTAGAAAACGTCATCTTTCCCCTGTGAAGCTCCTGGTGAACCGGAAATGCCCAACAGATAACCCACTACACTACCAGGGCTCCTCCCAAAGATTCTAAACATGCAAAAACCCACATCTGTTACTCACCCCCAAGAGCAAGCGAAGCCATCAGGCCATGATGAACAGTGAGGCGGCAGGTCATTCCACAGAGACCCAGACCAAGAGCTTGATTTCTCTTGGTGCCCTCGGGCACATCACTTCTATCTCCAGAACTGAGCTTCCTTATCTGCAAAATGAAGGCCCTGATGGCAGACGCGGTGAGGCCAAGAAAGCTATGTGGGGGCCACATTGGACTTCGCTATTGTCATCAGACATGCCTTCACACTTCATCCCTCTTTTTTAAAAAAAATAATTTTATCGGGGGCTCTTACATCTAGTATAACATTCAATACATCATCTGTATCAAGCACATTTGCACACATGTTGCCACATTCATTTCCAAACATTTTCCACTTGAGCCCTTGGCAAAAGTTCCTCTTAAAAAAAAAAAAAAAAGCGGCGGTGCCTTGCGGGCGCCGGGCTGGAGCGCGGGCTTTCGGCCAGGCACTCGGGGCGGCGGAGGTGCGCCCAGTGGGCTTCGCCAGTGACAGACAATGGCAGGAGGGAGACCGTGAGAACAGGACCTGCCGCTTGGGACGTTCGGCCCCGGAGCGAGCGGGTCTGCGCGGACTGACTGCCTTCCGTCTGCTGAGGAATCCGCAAGAGGGGCAGCCCGACTTTGCCGTCCTTTCCGGATGTGGTGCCCGACACCTCCCCACCCCCCTGCGAATCCTCCCCGTCTTGATTGCTGAACTGTTAGAGGCCATGTTACAAAGCAAGTGTGGGCGAAAGTGGGTGCCCCAGAAGGCCCAAGGTCGAGGTCATGGGTTGGACCTGGTAGAGATAAAGCAGCCCAGGAAAGCCGTACCACTTTCGGGATGCGACTTCCTCCGACTCATCAAGGGATTTGAGGGTACACGGTTATGCAAATACTTCCCAGGCCTGTTCCCATGGCGGGCCAGACTGTGGATTTAGAGGGCCATTTCTGATTGATCAAAAGGCTTCAGCTTCCCTGTGGGATGAGGACAGATTGTCCTCAATGGGTTATCAGTCTCATCAGCCCAGTGAGACCACTCCCAGATGTGGCTGCACCCAGGACTCTGGAAATCCTGCTGATCTTCTGAAAACTGGAGACGACTGACTTAGGGAAGCCACCAGAGCCACCTCTCCACACTGCTTTGACCACAACTGCAGATTCTGTGGACTCTGCATCTCCTCCTTGCCTCTCGACCGCTCAGTTCCTGTTCACGCAGGAGTGTGTGCTGTGAGCAAAAGGACTTCCTGAACCTCAGAGACCAGCTGTAAGAGCAATGGAGAGCCCTGAGGATAACAGCAGTACTTCTGCTGTTAATAAGAAGGCGCAAGTCCTAGTCACACAGCAGGTTCAGCATGGGGCTGAAAAGTTAATGGTTCAAACCCACTGGCTACTCTGAGGGGAAAAGATGAAGTAATCTACTTTGTAGCGATCTCTAGCCTCGGTACAGTTCTGTGCCTCTGTCCTGTAGAGTCACTATAAGTCAGTTGGCTAGCCGACAGTGGGTTACAGCTTATAATTGTAACTATTTTGGGTACAACTAATAGACCTACAAACCCTTTGGCATCCAGTGAATTACAACATTACACAACAGAGTAGGACCGCTCCAGTTGTGGAAGCAGACAACCACAACCTCGTTCTCCCTGAACAGCTGGTGGATGTGAACTGCCAGCCTTCCTGTGAGCAGCCAAGTGTTTACCCACTGTGCCACCAGTGCTTCTAGAAATAGCATGCAAAAACAAAAGGAATCACACACACAAAAGCTCCTCTTTCCCCTCCCCCCTTTTTTAAAAATGAATCATTTTATTGGGTATCACACACCTCCCCTCACGACCCACACACACATCAATGGTATGCAGATCTCGTTTGCACGCTTGTTGCCATCATCACTCTCAAAACACCCTCCCTCCACTTAGGCCCCCACTTCCACCTCCCCATATTTCCCTTCCTCCCTCTCCCCCTGCCCCCCCATGAACCTTTAATAATTCACAAATTGCTATTTCCTATCGTACACTGTCCGATGTGTCCCTTCACTCTCTTCCCTGTTGGCCATGTCCCAGGGAGGAGGTTATATGTAGATCCCTGAAATTGGTTCCCCCTTTCAACTCCACCATCCCCCCTCTCTCCCAGTATCACCACTCCCATCACTTGTCCTGAGAGAACATCTATCCTAGATTCCCCATGTTTCTGACTCCAGTGTATATCCCCAGTTCTAATCGGACTTGTCTGGTAGAAGCGGGAGCATGACAGCGGGTGTGGGAAGCATTTTATTCTATTCTGACACCGATTGTTCCTCCAATAACATTCTACTTTCCTGTCAGGGTCCAATGCTAGTGAAAGAGCCACAAAGAATTCACAGATAATACTCATGATTAACAGGAATTATTAGGCAAGTTAATAGGTTACTACAAGTTAGGATCAGAAAATATTAAAGATACCCTCCACAGCCACACCTCTCCTCAGCAGGCAGCTATCCATCTCTCTCAAGTCCTGAGCCTCTCACCTATAAGGTCCCTTGATCTCTGCCTTCCTGAGCCTGGAAGTCTATCCAGTACTCTGCCTCACAGTGTAGGCACAGCTGCGCTATTCTGTCCCATAGTATTCTTGTCTCTGCCTCTGGGCCAGGCCTGGCTCCTTTGCTCTGTCCCATGGTCTCTGTGCCACACAGCCTCTGATGTCTCTGATCTCAGCCTCTGCCACTTCAGACAGAGATCTCAAATGTGCTCCACTATTGGTCCTTCTTCCTTGATGGTCCTGATATTCTCTCGCTTTCTGTTTTTGAGATGGCTCATCTTTCCAGCCAGGGGAATAGCAACTAAAACTGATCAATAGCCTCTATTAGGGCTCTACACGGCCTATTTGTTACAGAGACATAGGAAA
This sequence comes from Nesogale talazaci, assembly GCA_004026705.1. Lineage (NCBI taxonomy): Eukaryota > Metazoa > Chordata > Mammalia > Afrosoricida > Tenrecidae > Nesogale > Nesogale talazaci. The sequence goes on from PVJH01019498.1 coordinate 39,226, forward strand.
GCCATTTCACCACAACAGTGGAGCAAAATCAAGATAGCACTGGAAGCTCATTTCTCTCTCCTTTGCAGAGAACTCTTTTGCCTGTATGCAGCATCTGTAGGGAGTGAATAAGGATTTTAGCCAATGTTCTTATTCGTAATAGGCAAAACTCTCCCAGGGCCCTAAGTTCATACACATTAGCCTTTTTTTTGGGGGGGGGGCATCACTGCCCTCTTCAGGGAGTAGGAGGCCCAGCCTTGCTCCTGGAGAGCTGCTGCTGGATTTGAACCGCCAAACCAGTGGGCCACAGTCCTGCACACAACCACTATGCCACTGGGACTCAGCACAACATTAGCCTTTTAAAATAAAGTTCCTACACCCAGACATAACTTGAAAAATTTGTTATACCTCTTCTGGCCCACTACACTACTACACTACTTTTCTACTTGCAAGTTTCCCCCAATAAATCCTATGTTATGTCTGTTCTACGAGACACACATCTGTGATACCTCTGCATGGCTCAGAGGCTCTCAACTTTGTCTCAATATATGTGTCATAAAGCATACAAGGTGAGGTGAAAAGAACAACAAAGAGTTCACAGTCATTGCCACAGGGGCAGTGAATTATTTATGTGATTCCTCTAGTCAAAGTCTCTAACTCCCACCAACTATTTTCTGCAGGTGTCTGGTAAGAAGGTAGGGAAGGCACTGAGAAGATTCACTGTGAGTAACTTCAAACAGGAGTCCATGGAATGCCATCCTGCTGTGTATAAAATGAGCCCTCTGAGGAGTAGGCAGAGGGATCTCATTCCCAGCAAGAGGCGAGTGAAGTGTGTCCTGTGGACCTGGGTTATGAACCTCTGGGACCCAGAAACCAGGGATACCTCAGAGGAGCAGCAGCAGAAGCAAGAGCCTTGTTCTGGAATATAGTGGTGGAGTTCCCAAGCCAAGGAGCAGGTAAAACTGTGTGCTTCTGTGCAAAAGGATGGCTTGCAGAATAGGCTGCCTATGGGCACTTAATTGGGGAAGCTGGGCTTGCTGATCCAAGGAAATGAGATGAGTGCTTGAAGCTAAAGCTTCCTAGAGTGGGGTAGGTGCCTCTGGGAATTTCATTTCAGGGAGCTGGATTTGCTGACCTCTGGAGATTGAGCTGAATGCTTCTGGTGGAGGCTTCCAGCACAGCAATATACCCTTTGGGCATTTATTAGTATATCTGAGAGAACTTAGTAAAGTCCTAATGAACAATTACTCCCCAGTATTTCTCAGTGGAATTGCAACTAGTTAACTTCCTTTATAAACTTTTAAATAAAAAATCAATAAATGTTTTAATCATGAATTTTGTCTGTGAATTGTATGTGGCCATTGAAATGGATAGAACCCAGAGAAGTAAAATGGAGAACATTAATTAAGATAACATCCCTTTCCCATTATATTGGCAGCACCCATAGACAAATGTTTTTGGAAAGTGGGATGAATGATGAATTATAAAGCATCGTTTCTTTTTATTTAGACTAAATCAGAAAAGGAGGGCAAAAACAATCACAAAAGGGTAGCTTGAAGGGAGTCAATGGAAAGAGGACCCGCCTCATTAATTTTTCTTTCAGCAGGTCGATTGGTCTTGACTGTGCCATATACTTTGAATTTTCCCACGTAGTGCTGATATAAATATTCCAGTGTACTGCTCCATAAAGTACCTGCAGACTGTAGTCTTCCTTGGGATTTAGAATGTATATGTAGTAAGCGCATGCACATTTAAATACCTGCATGGACCTATCAATATACATAGCCACTAACTTCCAGTCCACCTCTTCCAGCTAGAAACTCCTCACTCTTACAGCGAGCTTAGTGAGGCGATGGCAACCATAGAGTGCAGAGCTTGTGTGCCAGCACCCTGGCAGTTGTGGTGCAGAACAAGCTGCAGGCTCATTGACAGCTGGGGAAATTTGAGAGTCAAATTTTAACTGAGATACAGAAATTGTTCATAAAGGCAGGATAGCCACAGGCATAACTTGTTCTTGTATTTCAATGTTATATTTTCCCTTATCTTGTTCTAAAATGAAGAAATATTAAGTCTACCCCCACACTGACATTCCATAATGCTTCAGCTTGCTGAATAATTTCAGAATATGCTTGTTGTTCTTTTCAGACCCAACAGCAGTATCACACCAAATACTTTGCCTTCCATTTTAATCTTAAAATATTTAAATGCTGGGGTTTTTTTTCTTTTGATCATTATATAATTATAAAACTATTTGAAGTTTCTAAATAATATTGCATAATATACTTTCAAAAACACATTGTTTAGATCATGAATGAATGATCATTCTGCATCTGTATGAGTAGAACAGATTGATTATCCATCTACCCATCTCTATTACCCTCCCTCTCTCCTTTCCTCCCTTCCTCCCTCCCTCCCTCTATCCATCCACTGTTATTGATTCTGCCATTTGCCAGACAACAGAGTAGAGTGCAAGACACTTACACTGGCAAATTACTCGAAATGCTGCAGGTCTAATGTTTCTTTGGCCAAGTTTTTTATAATATTCAGGAAGCAAGCAGGGCATAGAAAGCAGGCAAAAGGAACAAAACAGAAAAAGCATGTTAAAAATTCATATATCATTAAGTAAGCGATATTGACAGAGCAAAAGTAAAATGGATTAGGTAAGGTTCTTTGGTGCCTGTTTTATCACTCTTCTTTGGATCTTGTCTTTAGTTAAACTTCTCTGGGAAAGAAAAAATAAACACACCTGCTCTGGGGAGAATGACTTACTGGTTTTCTCTGATAAGGAAAAGTTTAAAAAAGGTTTGCCTTAAGGACATTTATTGGTTGGGCATTCCATTCAAGTGATGATAAAACACAGGTAACCTTAGACAGAACAAAGGCCAAGTTCAATGATGAGGCTTATCCAAAAGTGGGGGGTTGCTGTGGGGGAGGTTTCCTGGGAGCAGAAGAATTTTTGTGGTTTTAACTTAAGCCTTTAGGTCAATTAAAAATAGGGATGACATGAGCTGCCTCTCCTTCACGACCATTATCTTATAATTAAGGCAGATATTTTATTCTGAACTAGAAAGTAGCACAAGTAATTCAAAGTGCGCCCCATAATGTCCTCTATCTCAGGGCATTATTTTGGAAGAAAAAACATATTTCTTTAGTTATGTCACCTTTTCAATGTCTTTATTAGGAGAGAAGAGGCATTGGTTGATATCTAGATTAAAGTTTAAGAATACTATTCAGAGAATGCACATAAGTAATTTAAGAGCATACTTACTGACTAGCTGTCCTTCTGAAACATTAGGTTTGGCCTTTTGTATAAAAATTTGAGAGACTTGTACTTCAGAATTGCTAAATAACAATTCCTGTTTTATTATTCTTGTTTTTTTGTTTGTTTGTTTTTTTTTTGGGGGGGGGGCGGAAATCACTGCTCTCC
>PVJH01019499.1:0-32054 GCA_004026705.1 Nesogale talazaci
CATCTGCCTGCCTTTGCAGCATGGAGGGATATGCCAGGCTCCCCCTGGTTATTGCCACCCAGAAGGCCCAACCTTTAGAGAGAAGGCCTTGCTCTCAGTGTGGCCAAACCTCTCCACACGCTGGATTCAGCTCCAGTGACCATGGCCTACAGCTTCCCCCTTGCAGACTTGGACTGTGCTTTGGTCATGGGGACTGCTGGCCTGAGAGGGACTGTCCAGGCCCTAGGGGTCAGGCTTGCTGGCAATCGGAGCAGTCTCCTTCTCCAAATCCCTGTCAGGTCTGTCAGCCTGGGTCTCCCAGCAGCTACGAACAGCAGGCCTGTCTGACCAGAGGAAGACTTGAATCAGAAAAGCTGTGCCCTTAAGCAGCCCTTCCATCGCTCAGTTTGCCCCAAACCAAGCGGGGAGACAGTGTATGCGTGCATGTGTGCTTGCGTGCGCGCGCTAGTGTGTGTGTGTGTGTGTGTGTGTGTGTGTGAGAGAGAGAGAGAGAGAGAGAGAGAGAGAGAGTGTTTGTGTGTGTGTGTCGCGGATGTGAGTGTGCGGGTGTCTGTGCGCACGTGGCTCCAAGTGTGCGCTGCGCTCGCGGTCCCGGGGCGGGCGGGCGGGCTGGGGAGGTCTCCTCCCCCCACCGTGTTGAGAAATCTCAGTGAGTCACCGGGTGGTTCTGCATATTAATGAGCTCACTCGCTCGCTCGCTCCGAGGGCAGGAGCGAATTTAAAAGAGGCCCGAGCGGGCGGAGGGAAGCTGTGGCGAGAGAGAGCGCAGAGTCCGGCGCGGAGCGGTGCGCAGAGCGCGGCGCGCCCACACCACGCAGAGGCACCCACCGACGGGCGCAGGGCACCAGCCGGGCCGGGAGGCGCGCTCCCTCCGGGCACAGTGAACTGAACCGGGCAGCGACCCCGGACGATCGCACCGACTGACGGTTCACCCCGCGCCCCGGCTCTCGCGCTGCGCCCTCCGGCCAGCATGAGGCTCCTGACGGCCGCGCTGCTCCTGCTGCTCCTGGCGCTGTGCGCCGCGCGCGTGGACGGTGAGTGCCCGAGGGCCCCTGCTCGCCGCCTTGTCCTGTCCTGGGGAGCCCAAACCCCCGCTGCCGGGCATCCTAGTTCCCCGGGGTCTGGGTGGGCGCTGAGGGCAAGCGTGCAACTGAGTGGCGGCTTGCGCGCTCTCCTGCAGGGTCCAAATGCAAGTGTTCCCGGAAGGGACCCAAGATCCGCTACAGCGATGTGAAGAAGCTGGAAATGAAGCCAAAGTACCCACACTGCGAGGAGAAGATGGTTATGTGAGTGCTCGCCGCTCACCTGTGAGCGGCTGCGGCCGCGCGCTCTCCGACCGGCGGGGTGCTGGGGCATAGCCTGGGGGCCGCGGGGCTCGGGCGGCCGCCACACGCTTCACCTTTGTCTTGGCCTTTGCAAAGCCTTTGTAATTGCCCGTCTCATGCTGGCTGGCGCGACAATTTGGAAGACGGGCTGAGAAGTGGGGCCCGGAGGGGGGCTGTCACTGTCCGATGCTCCGGAAACAGCCTCTCCAGGGAGTCCACCCTCGCCAGGATTCCATGGGGGTGGCCTCTAGCCTCCCACTGTCTGCTGCTGCCCCTCTGAGGGCCAGCGAGGGTTAAACGGGCCCCTGCTCTGGCCAACTTAGGACTGCCATACTGAAACCACGCAAAACACGTCCCAAACTACTCAAAGGCCCCCCGGCCGGGGAGAGAGAAGGAAAACCCGCCTTCTCTGAAATTCTCAGAGTCGCCCCGTCGCAGGGGATCATCCTAGGACTGGCACCCAGGGACTTCGTGGGGAAGGTGATTCCCGGTCTCTCCCTTCCTTCCCCCCTCCCCCCGCGCCCCGGGCCCTTTGTGGACCCCTATGCGCAGCACTTCGGGGAAACTGCCCCGCCAGGGTTAATGTGCTAGGCCGCCCGCCGGGGCCTTGCTCGCTGAGGAGCCGAGGAAGTGGGGAATATTTTAAAAACTGGGGCAGAGTGAGAACACTGCGTTTCCTCGCCCCTCTGCCTTCCCGATTAGCCACTTGAGCCCAGCGCCACTGTTCCCCCATCAATACACTCTTGGCCCGGGAGGGAGCCTTGGCAAAGCAGCTCCCAAATATCTGCTGCCCCGCCCCCCGAAACAGGACACACTTTATTCTCAGTCTGGGCAAGTCCTTTCCGCCCGCCACCCGCTGGCCCTGCGGGCTCAGGCCGCCACACAGAGTCTGCGAAGACAGGGCCCCCAGCGCAGGTGGGGCAACTGGGGAAGTCAGTGGGTCGGGTCCCTCCCTGCAGCCGCTGCCTGGCTTTCAAACACCTGAATGGGTCCCCTTGCCCCCTTCCCTTGCTAGTCTCTTGCCTTGCAGACTAACTCCAGAAAATCCTTCTCGTGGGGGAAGGGGACTAGGGATCAAAGTGAGAGTTACAGAGACTAAGTCTGCACCCCTCAAAATGCAGGAGGGGCCTCCATGCACCCAGCCCAGGAATCTCTGTTGAGGACAGGGTCTGCATTGCAAATGCAAGTCCTGGCCCCCAGAAGGGCCCAGGAAAATCTGGATGCTGCAAAAATCCAAGTGTGCCACAAGTGAGCTGAACTCTTAGCCAAACCCTCAGCATCCCAGAACCGCTGAAAGGAAGAAAACGGTCCGGAATTTCTGAGTAATTGCTGGAGCATGAATTCACCCCCTAACTGCAGCTCATGCCCAGCTTGAGGCACTGTGGTGGGTGGCCCCAGGCGGCCTCTCCTCACTGTCTCTGACCTTCACGATCTGGGCTCTGCGGCTGGGCCCACAAGGAACAGAAAAGGGGGTTCTATCAGGATTTTTACCCTGTCCTTTCATCCCCAGTGCAAAAGCAGTGTTGTAGGCAGAGAAAGACATGCATTTGTTAAATTCCTTCAGGATGACTAGGTAAGCTGGGGGTGGAACACATCTAGATTATGCTCTGCGACCTGGTCCCATGCTCAGGACTTGGGGACCAGACCCAGGAAGCTGTCCCCGCGGCAGAAAAAGGAGAGCCGTCTCAGTCTGAGGTCCGGGAAGAGAGTGTCAGAAGAAGACCAGTCACCACCCCCCTGAGACGCTGAGGGCAAGAACAGCCTGGCCAGAAACAGTCTCTCCCTATTCTGGTAACAAGATCCAGTGTTCTCTCCTTAGCCACTGGGAGACACAGAATCCATAGTCACTCTCCCTCCTTCTAGAACTAGGTCCAAGAGTCCTGACACTTACCTTGCCATCAAATGTGAGGGCCCTGGTATGACAATGGGCTCTCCACCGAGCTATTAACCACACATTCTGCAGTACAAATCCACCAGTACTACAAATTTGAAAGATGAAGCTATACACTCTTGTAAAGATTTGAAGTCTCAGAAATGCAGTGGAGGCAGTTCTATCCTTTCCTATAGGTTCACTGTGAATCAGAATGAACTTGACAGTGGTTGAATTTGATGTTTTTTGCACCTTAGAGAACTAACCAGCAGGTTTCCCTCCTCTCACCCTATCTGCAGCCCCTCTCTGTACCCTGACCCTCTGCCAGCCTGTTCACAACTAGCCCCCCGCCTCGCTCACTCCTGTGAGACCTCTCACCTGTCACCTCCCAAATTCCTCCAGGTGAACCCTCACCCTTGAACACCATCATCTCCAAACCTACCCACCCACTTCCTCATTCTCCTGCGGTCAGCGCCCCAGTCTTGGCTGAGGGGGATACAGCAGTGTGGTCAGTTGTCTCACCACGCCCACCCTGCTAGAGCCCACCCTGGCCTTCTATTTTTTTATGACTAGTAATCATCACCACCCCTTGTCCATCTGCCAGATGCCCTTTGCATGCAACCGGCCCCCAGAGGTCAGTGCTATTGTTAGCCCCATTTCCCAGATCGGCAGACTGGGTGCAGGGAGGGCACTCAAGGGTCCGCAGTCAATAAGAGCAGAACCCGGACTGAAACCCAGACCCTGCGCCAGTCTGCATGATGTCACCCTGCTTCTCTACCGCCTAGCGTGGCCTCCCAGGCTGTTAGCACAGAGCTGACAGAGGCCTAAGGCCTTCTGTGCTGCGGAGAGGACTCGTCGTGCTTCTGCCTGAGGGAATGGCTGGACTCTTCGGTGGGTTCATTCAGAAATCCAAATGGGCGTCACAGTTACCGTGCGACTCTGAGGGTCTCTGCAGAGGGTTTGAAGCCTCAGAGACTGTACTGTCTACAGGGGTGCTGAGAATGCCCCCAGGCGAGCCTGTCACTGAGTCAAGGCTGACTCTTAGAGACCGGGGTAGGGTTTCTAAGACTAGGAATCTTGACAGGAGCAGACAGCCTCGTCTTTCTCCAGACTAAAGTGACCCCCCAGAATCTTCCAAAGAGCCAGTCAGGAGGTGAGTGCAGGAGCAGACTCTCCAGAGAGGAGGGAGGGGCCCATGGTCTGGGGTGCTCTGATGCACACATACCAGAACCCACCCCCCACAGGCATTGCTTTAGGCTCCCCAACCCTCCCTCTCACCACCACCCCCCACCACCCTGCTCTGTTTCAGCATCACCACCAAGAGCGTATCCAGGTACCGGGGTCAGGAGCACTGCCTGCACCCCAAACTGCAGAGCACCAAACGCTTCATCAAGTGGTACAACGCGTGGAATGAGAAGCGCAGGTGAGCTGCACCCGGTCTGCACCCACTTTCCCGCTCCTCCGGGGCCACTAGCCCCTCTGTCTCTGTGTGACTACCCAGCGCCGAATCCCCAGACACTCCTTCCATGCCCCCAGAGATGAGGAAGGCAATCCACTCAGCTGGCTGACTTTCCAAGCCAGCGTCCCACGTTTGTCCTTCTGTGGGCTCGACTGTGTTCTCCTTTAACCTAATTCCTCTGCTTACTGGGTTCCCCTACCCTCTCGGATCCCCACTTTCTTTCTCTGTCATGTGGCTGGGATCACACCCAGCATGACTGCCTCCTGGGTAGCCAGTGACCATTTGAATGGCCTGCTTTATTCACGCTGAGGCTGTAGGCACAACCACGCTCCCATGAGGACAAGTCCTTGCTAAAAGCAGCTTACTCTCCCCTCCAGGCTGCCCATGTCCCCCACTCTCTAGAGCCCTGTCAGCTCGCTCACACAGGGGCCAGGAGGGAACTTGAGTCTGACATTGGCAAAATGCCCCTCCACTCTCTACCCGCCCAGCTTTGGGCTCCTGGGGTCCTAGTTCTGCAATGGGAGGGGAAGGCTACTTTTTCTTTCCTCCCGGGGCCTGTTTGTACTCGCACCTGCTGAGCACGGCCGTGACTTCACACGCAGATCATACTGCAGAGGGGCTGAGAACAGCTTGCCCCAAGCTCAGGACAGAGCCAGGCAAGGAGTCTGGACTCCCTGAGGCAGCTGCAACGCCCTCCCACTCCCTGCCCGGTTCTCCCGCCCAAAACACAGCCAGCTTGCCCATACAGACACTTGGGTTTCTCCCCAATACCTGAGCCTTTTTTTTTTTTTTTTTTTTTTTTGCTGCTTCTCAAACTGCCCCGTCTGCAGTTGCTTGAAATAGCAAGTGAGGAGAGCCAGGGACGATTTTCTATAAATCCGATGGGCATGGAGCCAACTGGCTATCCGGCCAGGGCCAGCAGCTCACGTGGCCAAGCATGCCTGGTCCCATCCGCTCCCCATCACCCTCCAGCCATCCGACAAGGAAGGCGCTTGGGCCCAGAGGTGGCTCCCCAGGCTGACTGAGGGTGTCTTTAACCCCTCGGGGCACCCTGCCATTTTCACTCGGCTGTGGCCGGTGACAGAGAGGTGGCATGCAGGCCAGACGGTGGCCCTCCTCACCATTCTGATTTCTGCAGACCGCATTACTGATGGCAGAGAGACCTTCCCTGGCACCAACTGCAAACGTGCCTCCCTCTGTCTCCAGTGCCGAGGTCTCCCAGAGACGGGGACGGAAGGGGCACTTCTGCACCATCCCCAGTGGACGGAGAATGGAGGCCCAGGTCCATGGGCACCACCACATTAACCATTCTACCCAGGTCTCATTAGGAAGTCCGAGGCACATTCAGGATAGGCCCAGGCCTATAAGGGGTGAAACGTGGCCTCAGGCAAGGCAGCTGTGAGCACAGCTATTGTTGTCTGTGGGAAAGTAAGACGACTTAACACAGCGCCCCCCGCCCCCCCAGGTCTGCCTGCAATACTGCCTCTGGGTGGGGTCAGACCTACCACCCTTCCAGACAGTAGGCAAGCACTTCGCTGTTTCTGCCACAAAAGGACTCCAGAGTTAGACGTTAGTATGAAGGAAGACAGCTCCCTGCAGCTGGAGGGAGGCGGGCTCGAGGTCCGGTCCCCCCACACGGGCTCCGCAGCCATGGAAGGTGAGCCCCGGGCAGTCCAGAGCATGGCAGAGGCCAAGGAATAGGGCCTGCCTTTCCTCTTCTGCCAGGGACCCCAGCAGAGGTAGCAGCGGCTGCCTTGGGAGGTACATTCCTGGGGCGAGATGCTGCACAGAGCGAGATGGCCACGACTCTTCATTCCATTGCCTCAGGAGCTTTTTAAAAGCCTGCTCCTTTGAGGCTTAAGGGTAGGGAGGGAGAGCTGAGGTCAGACCACATCCGGGTCACTAATGGCCACCAATGGTCACCGTTCCGGGTGCAAGTCCCGGGGCCTCTATTTCTGCAAAGGTATGGGTTCCGAGGAGAAGGGGAGACTGCCCTTGAGCTCGTTAATCAGAGAGAAGAGGCTCTGCCCTCAGACTCCAAGGAGCTGGGCCTGCCACCTGCGATCGCCCGCTTCCTGCCCTGCGCCACTCCCACATCTGTGTTTCCTTCCCAGGGTCTACGAAGAATAGATTGAGAACGCGGCGACATCCCTGAGGCGCACACTCCAGACTGGATGGGGGACTTGAACAAGAGACTCTGCAGAGCAAAGAGAAACACACACACACACACACACACACACACACCACACCACACACACACACACACACACACACACACACCTTTCTTCTTTCACAAGCATAAGACGCAAAGTACTCTATATTGTTATGAAGCACTTTTTACCAAGGGTTGGTTTTTACTTTTTTTATAGCTGTGTGCAAAAGGCGTCCAGATGTGGCCCTTGTCTCTTGCGCTCCAGACTCCATCACAGGCTGCTTTTTACTGCAAAAGGGGGGTGGGAGGTGGGAGTGGGATGCCTGCCTTTCCTTTTTAAAAAAAGGGCGGTTTGGTTGGCTGGCTGGTTTTTCATTTGTCCGTCCATCGCTCTGTGTACGTCTGGGCTTTATGAGTACGTGGAAGCACAGTGAGCTCCGTCAAGGTATTTCACATCAGTGCCACCCCATTGCTGACCGGAGAGCCTCCTGTGGGAGCACCTAGGGCTCTCGGGGCTGACGGTAGGTGTCAGAACCACGATATGACTCCCAGTGACTCCAGACACAAGGCCAGCAGGAGCCGGCCTCTCTGTATCTGAATTTTGAGGAGCCCATGTGAGGCGGTCAGAGACAAGGGCTTCTTCCCCCAGGGGCTGATCTGTATATACTTTAGGAATACATTTCTGATAGCAAAGCAAACGATCTTTCTGGAAGGTAGTGGGGTCTTTCCTCCAAACCGAAGGTTCAGAAAGGCTTGCTGCCTCCAGCGCTCATGCTTCTGGCAGCGTGTGAGGTTCCCAGCAGCGTTTGTGAGCAGACAGAGAAACGTCGGGGCACGCCCTCCACACTAGGTTACAGACACACCTTCTGTCGTCCAGGGGGACAACCTGCCGGGCATCCCTTCCCCGCCCACATCGCGACCAAACGCCCCCTGTGCTTCCCCTGGGGCTTCTCGTTTGAGAGAGAAGATGCCCTTTCCTTTGTAAATACGCCCCAGTCCTCAATACGCCAGCCTCCCGTAAACGCCGCCCGCACTGCCGTGTCACATGCTGTGTCCACGTCCGAAACCATTAGCGTTGCATGCAGATTTTCATATTCTTTCCGAGACAAAAAGAAGATAATAAAATATATTTCAAGTGTACCAAACTCCTAGACTACTGATTGCCCCCCTTCCCCTGCCCCCGCCCACCTGCCTTTTAATTCCACGAGGGTGATCGTGTGGTACCCTGGTACGCGCTGGACGTGTGGTGGCTTAGCGAATGGGTGGGTGGCGGTTCGGATCCAGCACCGCAGAAAGAGAGGCCTAGCTCCCCGCGGCTGCGCAGAGGGGCTCACAGGTGAGAACAATGGGAGGAGAGGCGGTCCTTCCTTCTGCTGTATGGAGGTCCACGAGGGCTCCGACCGACTCACAGCACCACAGCGAGGACCACCGCCTCAAGCTGCTTCTAGAGGGAGCAAGACGCCCCGTGGAGCTGCCCCACTCTAATGCAGGGGGCCGCCGCCAGCGGAGGGGATCAGTAACGGGTCTTTTGGGGGGAGGAGAATGGCTTCAGGATGATGACCGGGCCCTGGATAAACAGGGGAAAGAGCCGGTGTATCTGTCACCTTGAAATGCGTCCTTACCAATGTGGTCACAGGAAGTTTGGTCAACTGTGTTCATCTGGCTAAGCTAGAGAATCAAATCCAGAGACAGTCACATGTGGGTAACAGAAAACCTTAGATCCAGGAGTAATTGCATATTAAGAAAACAGCCCAGTCCAGTCCTATTCAAGTCCATAAATCTGATATTAATTAGCCCCTCTGTCTGATACAGTCTATAATTTCCTCTTCAGACTCATGCAACACATGCAATGACAGCGAATGTAGGAAGATCACAGGCCAGTGGGTAGAAAGTCTGTGACTCCAGTGGCAGTGGAAGCATCTCGTTGCTTGGCGTGGGTCTCCACGTGGCTCCTCCAGCTCTAGGGCTCTGGTTCCAACAGGGGTCTCCATGTGTCTTGTCAGCAAGAATGTCTCCCAGGAAGTGAGTGTGTGTCTGGCTTCTAGTAAGCTATTTATCTCCTTGGTGTCTCCAAATAAGGTGATCTGCAACCTGATTGACGGGCTAGACTCCACCCCTTCACAAGTTGACAGGAGATTATGTAACCGCCACAACAAGCCTGCCACTTGCAAGTTTAGGAAACCGAACAGGTGGGTCCGCTCGTGGCTGGCGGGCTGTGCCGAGAGTCACAACTACTTCTCACAACTAGAGAAGGCTGTCAGGGTGCCATGGGTCCAGGGGGCCAAGATCCAAGTGGGGCCAAGGGAGAGGAATGTGGACAGGCAAGAAGCTCAGGCCAGTGACTGCTGGATTCCCCAAAAAGTGGTTCTCAACCTTTCTCATCCCGCGACCCTTTAAAACAGTTCCTCATGTTGTGGTGACCCCAACCAGAAAATTATTTTCCTTGCTACTTCATAATTGTCATTTTGCTACTGTTATGGAACATCGTGGAAATATCTGATATGCAGGATATATTTTCGTTGTTATAAGCTGAACATAATTAAAGCATAGTGATTAATCATAAAGCAATATGTAACTATATATTGTGAAATATTGATGTATTTTCCAATGGTCTTAGGCCATCTGAAAGGGTTGTTTGACCCCCAAAAGGCTCGCAACTCACGGGGGTTAAGAACCGCTGATCTAGAGGCTTGTGCTAGCTTGAGAGGGCTGGAGAGCAGCCACCTGGCCATCCTGAGAACTGAGCAGAGACCCCGTGGGGAGCAAGGGGAAGGACCCCCAGGCCCCAAAGCCCAAACCCACCACTTCCAAGGTGAGTCTGACTCCCAGTGACCCCCTGCATTCCAGGGTGGGAGCGGCTCTGCGGGGCATCTGTGGCTGTATTCTTTACAGAAGCCGATTGCCAGGCTTCTCTGCTGCAGACCCAGGGGCATATTAGAACTGCCGATCTCGAGCTTAGCCGCTGGCCCAAGACGACTTTCACCGACCAACCGTCCGTCTTCCAACCAGGCTGAGCTTAGCCATGAGCTCCGCCCAGGGGCACATGTGAGCCCAGGTCCAGCGATGCAGGTGTGCATGTGAGCTGTGAATAGACACACAAAACCCAAACACTTGACATGCACTAACCAGGGCTCTGTGGCCCACTGTGGCCAGAGACAGGGCCCATGCAAGGGGGGGTTTCCTCCAGAGAGGGTTCGTCTCCTCCCTGCTCCCCAGTTCTTCTTGCTGCCACCAGGACCCAACATTCAGCTCCCCAAGTCCCCTCACCACTGTAGGTGATGTTCTGACAGGTGTCAAGCGGGCCCCAGCTTCTCATTGGTTCTGAATTCTGGAGAGCCCCCTGTTGCGGGGCAGAATAGAGCCCATCGGCTCTCCATGGCTGTGCCCTGTGCAAAGCAGGCCGTTAGACCGTCCTTTCAAAGCACCCCTCTTGTGTGGTTGGACCCATCCAACTTTGGGGTGGTCATGTCTAGCCATTAGCTCCACCCGGGGACCCCGCTGTACTTCAGCTCCTCTTGGCATCTCGCATGTTTCTGTGGAAACCAGGCCCCTGGGAGGCTAAGAAAGAGGCTCATGGTCACAGAAGACTCTCACCGTGCATCGCCCTGCTTCCCATGGCCCAGCCGGTGAGCCCGTCCATGACTCGGCCAGGGCCAGGAGGACAGGAGGCCGCTCTGGGCAGGCAGGAAAGCATGATGCTGGTGCTCTGGCCTTGTCCTTCACTCAAGAAAGAGGGTGCAGTGGGCACAGGAGCTCACTCAGAGCCTAGGCCAAGTAGGAAGAGGGGGGACGTTGAACAGCACACGATGCCAGGAGTCCTCGCCCGGCTAAGCTACAGACGAGCGCTATGATGGAAGACTGTCCTAACAGAACTACCACCAGGCAGCAACTCTGAGGGACAGACATTTCTTTGTCTCACTCCCCTGGAAGCTGAAAATCCCAGCCAGGGTCTCGGTGGGCCATTCCCATCTGTGTGCCTCTCTCTTTGTCTCTGGAGATGGCTGGTGGTCCCTGGCAGCCCCTGGTATTGTCTTCCATGAGCCTCTTCTAGGTGCTCCAATGGCAGGGCGGTTACAGGCTCCCGGGCCCGCTGAGGCCAGGTGAGCAGTTGAAAACCACCACTGCTCCACAGGAGAAAGAGAAGACCATCTGCTCTTGGACAGAGTCACAGCCTCGTGACCCTGCAAAAGCTGACCTACTCGGTCCTCGTGAGTCTGTCCCCAGGAGTCGGAATTGACTCCAAAGCCCAAGTTTGGGTCTATCCATGCAATTCAAGGCTAGAAGTGATTGGGTTCAGGACCCACTCCCTCCTGACATGGCCTCTTCATGCACATAGCAAAAGATGTGACCTACACAGGGCCCCATCCAGAGGTACCGGGGCCAGAAATCCAACACACTCCTGAGGGGCGCATGAGTCAAGCCATCACAGAATCTCATAAGGAAGGGTCCACGGTGTGGGCGTTGGCTGAAAGAAGCCCTGCCCCTCCATTGCACCTCCTGCTCCTTAGTTGGCAGGATGGCATCGGGCACGGGGACCCCGTCTTCTCGAGTTGCGCCTCCACCCCTTCCACTCACTGGGCTTTCTCCCCTCTCCCACCTGTGGCCCTAGGGCCAGTACACCCACCTCTGGCCCTGCCGGCCCACATGCATCCCTCTCCTCTGACCTCTCAGGTCCTTGTTGGATTAGAATCTTAGGGACCAGGTGGCCTGATGGTATGCGGGGCCCTCACCTGGGCCTCAGCCCACCCCGCCCTCCCCACCCCTCACCACGGTCCAGCAGGGATGGCCCTCAGACCAGCTAGGCCTCCTGTGCAGCAGGCCAGGGCCCTGAGTCAGAGGGAGAAGGAGGCCGTGAGGCCGCCTTGCAGAAAGCAGGGGGATGTGGAGGGTTGGTGTGCAAATGTCCCCTTTCCCCACCAGAGGTCGCTTGTCCTGGGGAGCAAAGCGGAGCTGTGCTAGCTGGGAAGGTCTGGGGTCCGGCCTCCACCAGGTAGGTGTTAGCCAGACCTCCAGGCCTCAGCAACCCTGCCTTTCTCATGGGGTTACAGAGGAGGTGCCCCTGGCGCTTTTGTTTGGGGTTTGGGTTTTGTGTGCTTGTTCTTAACCTTTCTGAGCTTCCCCGCAGCCCCACGAGCTGGGCACCCACTACATTCCAGAGAGGAGAGCAATTCTAGTAGGAAAAGAAAACACAAAACACCACCAAACTCGCTGCCATCAAATCAATGCCAACTCATCATGACCCCGAGGTTCAAGTGACCAGATTTTAACACTAGTAAAGCCAGACACAACTGACCAGATTGGAGGCTGGGGGGCGGCGGGGGGGGGGGGAGGGGGCGCTAGAGGATATGCCTTTCTCATTCTCCCGCCGTTCCCTAGCTTGTCGTGCATTCTTTCCAAAAATCTAGACTTTTAAAAAATGCCACAGGATGCCGGAAAATTTTTTTAAAATCAGGACTGTCCTGCCAAGGGCCGGACATCTGGTCACTTGACCTCAGGACCAGCTAGAGGCGTCCCTGTGGGTTTCTGAGACGGCAACCCTTTCCAGGATAGGAAGCATCCTTCTTCTGCAGAGAGCTGGTAGTTTAGAACTTCCAGCCTTGCCGTTTGCCTCCTGGCACGTTACCACTATGCCACCGGGACTGCACAGAGGTCAGGCTGCCTTTCCTACAGGGTGCCGCAGTCCTGGTCCTCGTGGGGCCCCTGGGGCAGGGTGAGCTCTGCTCTTTCACTCACGAGGCAGGCAAGATCCACTGCAGGGCTCATCTCCAGAGGCCCCACACCCTCACACATGGGTGTGCTTCCAGGTCCCCTTGTCACAGGGAGATAGGACTTTCCCACAAGTATATCTCCTCTGAAATATGAAGCAAGCATCAGCAGCCATTTGCCAGCTCAGAAGCTTAGAGACAGACTCGGGAAAAGCTCCAGCTATCAGAGGCTATTGTCTCTCCTACGAGACAATGCAGCTAGGACAATGGGTCACTTCCCCTGAAGCCTGTTAACCACTGTCTGGTCCCCAGTAGGTGGAGTTCACACACTACTGCAAATGATCAGAGAACTAGTCAAATCTGTTTAGCCACATCCATGAGTCTGGGGTCTTCTCTTGTCACATGGGACCCCAATAAGCTCCTTCTCCTATCACATGTGTTCCCCTCGATCATCCCCCTCTTTACTGTAGAACCTATCGGATAGCCCCTTCCTGTGACTTTTGACCTTATCTGTAATTAGGGGCTTGCATGTCCCCAAAAGATATACAAGGCTTGGTCAGAATAACGAAGTTCTCTCTCTCTCTCTCTCTCTCTCTCTCTCCTCTCTCTCTCTCTGTTCTTTGCCCCCTCTCACTCTCCTCCCCATCCCCTTTCCCCAAATCCTGTCCTCCCCTTCTCTTACCAGCAGGGCTGAAGTGAGCATGCTACCATGAATGTGTGTCCTACGCCACTACTTCTCTCTTTCTCATGCTCGCTATGACTTCACTAGAATCACGAATTAATTATTGCCGTGCAACTCCGCCGACCGGACCTGTGATATTAATGTCGGAGGCTGACATACCCTGACTCCAGGGCCCTCCACACCTCCTCTGCATGAGCACGTCTTGACACAGGTTGCACCCAGGGACAGTGGCATCCAGGGAGAACTTCTCCCCTGCCCTCAGCCCATCAGCTCTGCCTGGCCAAGCTCTTCATGATGCCCCTTCCTCTGGTTGGCTTCTCCTGGTCCCCCTGATCTTCCCATGAGGACCAGCGATGCCATGAACAGAAGCTGCGGGGGGGGGGGGGGGGGGGGGGGGGGGGGGGGGGGGGGGGGGGGGGGGGGGGGGCGGAGACAGAGAAACAGCTCATCCTTCTGGCAGCAGTGTTGCACCCAGCAGGGGGCAGGAGCAGGGCCCTCTGTGACATCCCAGAGCTGCTGGCCCATCTCGGCTGCCCATCCTGACCCTGAAGGTGTGCACAAAGGGGACTACAATGCAATCCCCTCCTTCTGACTTGGCCCTGCTGCCCAGACGTGTCCTGTCGCTACAAGCGAGAGGCGTTGGTGATAACAACACCAAACCCAGCTCCCTGCCCTCAAGCCAGCATGGCCTCAGAGCAGCCTTGTGGACTGAGGAGACTGTGGCTCCATGTGTGAGTCGGAAGCCTCTTCTTTCTCCTGAGGAGAGGCTGGGGGGTGGGGGGGTTTGAACTGTTGACCTTGTGATTAGCATGCCCAACACACAACCACTCCTCCACCGGGGCATCCTCTTTGTAAGGACCTCCCCAAACATCTATCTGATGGCATTGGTGATGACAGGGCGAATGGAGGAGCGCCTGTGGGGCCTCCACTCAGGAGGTCCCTGATCCCTGTGTCAGCACCTCACCAACGATCCGGCCAGGAGGATTCGTCCCCTCACTTGGTTGCTGAGCTGCCACGGTGAGCCCTGGTTAGAGGTGGACCCAACAGGCTTCACTCGGATGTGGCTTAACCACCGAGCACCCAGGGTGCGCCAGGCACTGTGCTGGGCACAGGGGCAGCCCCTCAGAGAGTTTCCAGTTACTGGGAGCCTGTCTCTTCCCACCCACCCACCCACACTAGAGGGCCCTGGGAGAGGGAAGCACAGCAGGCTGTCCTTCCCATAGGGGTCCTCCCCCAGCCTGTCAGTCTGTGCTGAGAGGGCTCTTGGCAGATGAAAAACCTGGGGAGTTGAGTCCACCCTGCCGCCCCCTGGGTCCTCATGCATCGAGGCCCCCACAATGCAGAGGGTCAGCAGAAGAGAAGGTCAAGGCCCACATCTCAGGAAAGCAGCCTGGGCTCTTGCCCCTGCCCCCACCTCCATCTTGTTCCTCCTCTCCTCATCACCCCCTCTAGTGGGTCACGGCCCACCCTCACAGGGAGACACGGCTGCCCCTAGAGATGTGATCCTTGCCCCCCTTCCCCCCTCCACACACACTGCTTACAAGTTGAATGGATCGTTTTGGAGGCTAGAAGAAGAGAATGAAATTCACAATCATGGAGTGTCTTGCTTTTGATGGAACTCCTTGCTTCAGAGGGACGCTAAACTCTAGGGCAGGGTCGGACAGCCCCTGTGGATTTTCTGAGACTAGAAATCTTTACTGGAGTAGAAAGCCTCTTCCTTCTCCGCCTTTCACCAACTTTGAGCGTGGGTAAGCTTCCATGCCTCCATGTCTTCCCCAGGTTTCAAACTGCAATGCTCGCTATGCCTCCAGTGGGAATCAAGTGAGTTTGAGTTCTGAGTGCTGGCTTCCCACAGGCCCAGGTGCTCTGGGAGGCACCACCAGAGGGCAGCAAAGAGCTGCTGCGGGGCACCAGAGCACCCAGGTCCCCAGGGGTGAGAGGGGAAGCCTGTACGTGCAGCAGGAGACATCCCGGCTCAGAGAGGTCAACAGGCTGCCCATGCACACACACCTAGTCGGTGACAGAGGCGGGAGTGGAACCCACGTGCCTCTGGCGCTGGAGACAAGTGTTTGCTCTTTGAAGTCTACTTGCTCTCTGAGCCGCTGTCCATCCTAGCCTGCAGGACACTCTGCTGGGCCCTCCGCAAGGCAACCCATCCGTCCGTCCATCCCATTGGTGGTCAGAGATTGACCATGGCGCTGTGAACCAGGGCTGTGCAGACAGCCCCCCTCAGCTGGCTAGGTACAAAGCCGTCTTTTGGGCTAGCCTGTCCTCTAAAAAGACTCTTAAAGCCATGGGTCCTGGTAGGCTTTCTCTCCAGATCAAAAATCGGCCCTAAGATGATGCAAACTCTGTTTGAGGAGCAAACACCTGTGGCTCATTCATGCATTTATCTATTTATTTATCTTCTTCTTAAAAATGAAAATGGAAAAAAAATTTTAATGCAGATGGAGAGAATCACATGTCTACAGTGTCATCACATGGAACATTTTAGTCAGAAACAAATCGAATCCGTCAAGATGTTGGTTTTGTCGGGGGGGGGGGGGATGAATTCAAAGCTGAGTCTAAAATACTGAGTCTAAAAACCTCCTTTGACAATGAGGCTGGGGCGGATATTCTGGGAGGAGTGGGAGGCGTGTCTACTTCAATGCAGAGGAGATGCTCATGGCCTATTCCTATGGGAAGGTGAAGCAACAGGCTTTTCTTTCAAATCCTCTTTTCCCTAAGGGCTGCCCGGGAACAGGAATCCTTTCTAAATTACAAAGGCTTTCCTTCCCCTGAAAGGCAGGCGGGAGTCATTACGCATTTGCATCGGTATAGTCTATAAAAATATGATAAACCCAAGAAAATGATGAGCCCCAAAACACAAAAGGCCGATGCCAGCACCTCTACGGAGACGCTAGCCCGGCTGGCTTGGTGTCCTCCCTCTGCGGGGGGAGGGGGGAAGGGAGGCCACTCAGCGTGAACCCCAGACAGCAAACAGGACCAGGGCGCTGTGAGCGCTTTCCAGAACCTCCAGACTCCCCCGTGTGTCTCACCGTACGGCTGAGCAACTTGCCGCTCAGACACACAGCGACTGAGTGGCGATGTGCACGTCTTCAGACACTTCAGCAGGGTGATGTTTTCCCAGCCTAATGAGCCTTCATTCATCAACTATACGAACGCATCATGGGCAAGACCCTGAAAGAAAGCGGCATGGCGGGATGCCGAAGAAACGCTGAGTCACCCTCACCCCAGCTCAGCCTGGCCCTATGTGCCTGTGTGCTTGCGTGCGTGCGTGCGTGCAGGCCCCCTTCCTCCACTTGGGGATCCCCGCCCATCCCTGCTCCAGCCTGGACCGCCTCCTCTGTGAGACAAAGGCTGGGTCTGACCCGCCGCCGGATGGTTCACTGGGGGGCACGTGGCACTTTGGGGACCCATCTGTTGAGGGAAGACCCAAATCAAAAACTCCGTCTCCCTCTCCATGTGTCTGTCCACATGAAGCTCCCCAGACAATTAAAGTCTCAGGTTCTGGTTTCAGAAGAACAAAAGTCAGTGAAGCAGCTGCACTTCCAAGGGGACCGAGGGCAGCCTCTCCTTGACGATCTGGCTGGCATGTGCTTTACAGGGGGGATTAGCCCCTTCAGAAGAGTGGTAATGGGATATGGGCCTTTGACATCCTATTCCGGCCCCGCGGGGAGGCCGCCGCCGGGAGGACTGACGCACATCAGGGAGCAGGGGGAATCCGGGAAGACACAAAGGCCCGGCTCCCTGGGTGTGCCGGCCTGACAAGCAGCTCCCTTCCCCCAGGGCAAGGCTGTTGCCTTTTCTGACCGAAAGGTTGCAGGCTGGCTCTCCTCCCCAGCCCTGGAGGGAGCTGTGTAGGCAGTTAACCCAGACCCTGCCCGGCCTGGTTAGTTCCTCAGCGGTCCTCAGGGCCCTGGAGCAGGAGGCAACCCCCTCTCAGCGGTGCAGGGACTCCAGGCTCCAGCGTCTGCTCTGTGGGAGCCCTGGGACTCTGGGCTATCTTGAGACTTGAGACCATTCCCGGCCACCCTCCATCTGACATAAGGCCACTGTGGGAGCTCAGGGGGGTTCAGTACTTCTCCCCAGAGTCGCCAAAGCATCCCTCACGTGACCAACCCAGAATGGCTGGGGCCAGGGACTCTAAAAGCCTGCCTTGCTGGGAGTGTGGCGGACAGGGAGACAGTCTGCCTCCCATGCAAACCCCTGTTCTGAAATGTACCATCCTTCATTCCTCCCAGGCTCAGTGTCCCCCGCCGAAAAACGGGATCAGGGCGTCCCAATTGGAAAGATGGTGCTATGAGGGGGCACTCAGCTGCCAAACAAAGGGTCGAATGCACCCTCTGGGGCCACCCGCTAGACTCCATAAGGATGACAGCTGGGAATTCCAGGGAGCATGTCCCCTCAGCTCCTGGGACCTGGGGAATCAGAACCCCCTGCCAGCTCCCCCAAGTGACAAGGAGGGGCACCAGCAGAGGTAAGGGGCTCCGTCTAGAAAACAAGCAGGGGCACTGATGGCTACTGCCTGTGAGTGTCATGCATTGGGAAGCCTCCGTTGACCTACCCGCATGAACACCGCATCTGCCAAGCACATAAAGGTCAAATTGAGATCCCCAGCGGTCAGCATGTGGGCTGCTAACCACACAGTCAGCGGTGTGAACCCACCAGCTAGCTAGTCCCTAAAGATGGACAGCCTGGGAAGCCCACAGGGGCAGTTCTGCCCCGTCATATAGAAGCACTCTGAGTCGGAAACGCCTCGGTTTGGGGTTTGAATGTATACATCAAGCAGAGAAACGGGACCCGTTCTGCTCACATGGGCAAACTTCCACGTCTCAGCGTCTTCCCCTGTAAAATGGCAATGATAATGGCGATTCATTGCAAAGGATTTTTTGAGACATTGCATGAGACGGTTTAAGTGAAATATGAAGAACTTGGCATGGTTCAGGGAGGTGCACCATTCAAAGAGGTTTCATCACATTCATGTTAATTGTAGGTAACTCACAAGAACGTATTTAAGTATCCAAAAAGGTTCACTTTGAAAAATGTACTCTCTACTCCTATCCTTAATCCAACAGCAAAATTGTTGTAAAGCTGTGTGGCAGTTACATAATCTTGTCCATTTGAGACTTAGGCGTGAAGGGGTGGGGTTTAGCCAACCAATCTGGTCGCAGCTGGATGACCTCACTTGGAGGCACTAAGGAGATAAATAGCTCTCTGGAGGCGGGGCACACGCTCACACCCTGGGAGACATTGCAGCAGATAAGACACAGGGAGCTAGCTATGCTGGAGCGCTGGGACTGAAGGAGCCACGTGGAAACTGTCAGCGCTGAGATGCGCCCATGGCCACTGGATCCACAAGACTTTCCACCCACCGGCCTGTGGTTCCATGTGCTATATGCATCTGAAGAGGAATGTATAGATTGGTATCAGACATGTGGGCCAATATCAGACTTACAGACTTGATCGAAACTGGACTGGGATCCTTTTTCCATATTCGATTGCTCTTGTATATAAAGCTCTTTCTTGTATGCACGTGAGTGTCCATGAATTTGTTTCTTTTGTTTACCCGGACTAACCCACGCTGTTGAGGTTTAACTGCTTTTGGATCCCTTGGCCCACTGACCAGCTGATAAATACTATGATTCCCTTTCTCTGAAAACGCACAGAGACTCTTTTATAAGCACTTTCAGGAGAGTCCAGAAAGCGCACCCTGAGGGCTCCCTGGCCTTTGTGTGAAGCAGTCCCTGCTTTTGACGAGGCTGATCCTGATCCCACTGGACATGGTGGTAGCAAGTGGGGCTGCTCGTCCAGGGTTTGAAAACACCAGCCGCTCCTCAGGAGAAAGGGGAGAACTCTGCAGTTCCCCAAAGAGTTACAGTCTCAGAAACTCACAGAGGCTGCTTCTACACCGCCCCATAGGGTCCCTATGTGTCAGCACCGTCTCTGTGGGAAACAAAGCTTTCTCCCAAGTTGTCTCCCCCGAATATATGCCCGACTTTAGCTGATTGCTCCCCGTGGCATAGGGCTCTACCGAAGTAGAGGTCAACCGAAGTAGGTCAGGGGCTATTCTCCCTAAGGGTTATTAGCCATTCATAGCAATCAGACTGTCCAGCCTGTTCCACCCTAAAGTAGGTCCACTCCCTTCAGATAAGGATAGCAGTAGACTACATCCCGATAGGAGACAGGGAGGTCAAGCCCACCCAGGGGTGATCAAGGTTAGACTGCCATATTGAGTCGAGGGTCTGCCATTCTTGTCACCTGCATACCCCTAGCCCCTCCCCTTGGTATTACGTGCACACGCCCAGCTCATCAGAATACAGGCGTGTACTCTGAGTGCACATGCCCTTCCTGTGATGTCCCCAAAGTAGATTTAAACGTTGGCGAGCAATAAACAGGAGGACTCTCTCCTCCCCCAACTCCTGTGCCTCTCCTCCCCATGTCCTCTCCTCCCTCCTCACTCTCTCTCACTCCACGTGGACCGCCAGCCTGGGGTGAGGTGAGCATGCTACCAAGAAATGTGTCTGACTCTCTCCCTTTCTCACGCTCGCTGTAACTTTACTATAATACAATTGCGCCTACCAAAGCCCCAATGTCAAATGTCGGAGGCTGGTTCCTCTGACACGTCTCAAGTCCCAAATGTGCTTACCTATGGTTTTCACCTGTCTCTGGTTCACTTGAGAGAGCCACCCTGATCATTTTATGAAGAGAGCATGAGGAAGGGGGGGAGGGGGTCCCCCCCCAAATCAGGTCCTTGTTGATCGTGTCAGTAATTTGACCAATGGCGTAGAATCCACACCGCTGCTGAGAAAAGGAAATTAGACAGGTATAAGCCAACTCTTCACACTGCAGTGTAAGAATTGCTAATTTGTGCAAATTAAACTCCTATTAACTGAGCACCACCCCTGCAAACTCCAGGGGCTGGTGGAGCGCAAAACTGAAATAGCACTGGTCTGCAGAGGCGGGGCAGGCTTGCCAGACCGGGGCACATCATAAGACAAGGAGGGCATCAAGATAACAGGAAGGACATCAGAGAAGACACACGGCAGTCCTGGGCATTAGCCACCTTCAAAGCAAGTGATCCTCACCTGCTGCGTCTCACGCTACAGCACTTAGCCTAAAGCGCGTCCATCCCTTCAACCTGTTGCAGGTGAGTTTGACATAAAGGCCAGTTGGTGTCCATGTCGAATCCTTCAGAGGTGGCCTATGAGGGCCGTTGTGCCCCTCGAAGCCATAGGCCTCTAAAGTCACAGAAGTCTATAGCACACGGCCTGGGTTCAGATGCTGGATAGAAGCTAGATGAAAACGGTCCTATTCTCCCCTGGGGTTCTGGATAAATCTCCTGTTAAGCACTTTTTCCTGATGGGGGCTTGGTTACTCCACCTGGTCTACATCTACCCACCAACAGAAGTGTGGCCCCCTTCTCCAAGACACCAAGACATGTATGCCTCGTCCTGCCTCGTCCCCCCTCACCCCTTAGAGTTTCCCTGTAAGGTTCACCTGCGACCCTTGTCCGCATGTGTCGATTTGGGGTGATGTTGACCCAACATTGTGTGGCGACCACTGCAAACCTTTCTCTCGCTCCCCGCATCTGGGACCTCTGACCCCAGCGGAGGTGAGTGATTTTCTTCTCTGTGGACGTGGTTTCTAAGCTGTGCCACATAAAGGGTCGCTGGAGATAGAAGTGCTAGAGCAACGTGTGGGATCCAGATGGTAGCCGGTGATCAGAAAGAATAAGGTCTGCGGTCTGACAGGCTGGCCTTAGAACCAGCTATGCCCACAGAGACGCAGCAGCTCAGCTCTTAACGACACAGGAATGGTAGGTAAGAACATGCAAATATGAAGGAGGGGGTGATATCAGGGCTTAAATCCTGGACATCCAGTTTGGTGAAGACTATGGATGATGGACCATTGGCAGGTCCAACACATGAATTAAGCCGGCAAGGAATTCCCTCTGAACATGGTCCAGGGGAGTGAATAGCCTTACTCTCCCACAAAAAGCAGTGTAAACGCAATTCCAGTACAAGTAGTGAGGTGAAAACATAACACCTGATGATTTGGTCTTCCTCTTGACACAGGTTTTAGTTCCAGTTTTAAATATTTTCTGCTTTATTTTCCATTGAAGGATTTTTTTTTAATATTATTTGTTATTGTGGTGGGGTTTCTTTTGTTTGTTTTTGCTTTCTGATTGTGTTTTGTCTGATTTTCGGTGTATGAAATCCAGAGGAGGGAACACTATAGAGATAATAACTGCAGTAATAATTACCTAGCATAGCAGGGAAGGATAGGGTGCTAAAGTCAGGTAAAACAAGCCCTCCCACTATATCCTTTTTCTTGAGGAGTTCTCTGCTAATTTTTCCCTCTCTATATGAAGTTGGTAATCAGTTTTTCCAATTCTTTAAAGAAAGATGATGATAAATGTATCAGGATTGCATTCAAATTATATAATGCCTTGGACAGAACTGATATATTTACTATATTGAGTCTTCCAATCCTTGAGCATGGGATATTCTTCCATTTGTTGAGGTCACTCTTGGTTTCTTATAATAGTGTTCTGTAGTTTTCCTCATATAAATATTTTGTCAGGTATATCCCTAGATATTTCATTTTGTGCTTGGCTATTGTGAAGGGTACCACTTTGTTAATCTACTCTTCTGTGGTCTTATCCAATGATACCATTTTTCTTAATAGGATTGAGCTATCAAATTCTTTCATCTGTGAAGCATATGCTCACAAAACAAGTCTTGATGCCATTGTGAGAAATGGGGCAGCTAAGTTGGGCCTAGGAATGTTTTTCCAAGGGGAATGTGTCCCTGCTCGTCCTTTAAGGGCAGCGAGGGCTAGTCTACAAGCCTTTCCTTGGGAGGCCTCACTCCTCCCACCCTGCGATCCCAATCTTGCCCTTCAGGCCCTTCTCTGCTCTCCAAACCCAAAGAACACTTAAAGGATCACAACTCAAGTCCCACCTCCCCCAGACAGCACCCCAACTGCCGTGTTTCATGAGATTGAAAGGGGAGCACAACATTCCTTGGGAAAGGGTTAGGGCCAGGGTCCTCCACCTTCCTCATGCCGCAACCCTTGCAAACAGTTTCTCATGTGGTGGGGACCCCCAACCATCAAATTACTTTCACTGCTACTTCACCACTGTCATTTTGCTTCTGTGATGGATAGCAATGTAAATATCTGATGTGCAGGATGTATTTTCATTGTTATAACTGGAACATAATGAAAGCATAGTGATGAATTACAAAACAGTATGTAATTAAGTATTGTGAAATATTTATTTCTAATGACAGATCAATGAAATGCTATCTTTGAAGCCTGGTGCAGCCTGGGTACTCACATGTGGGTATATCTGCACATGGTCGACCGGCCTGGAGATGGATAGAGGAATTGTATCTCAGTTCCTAGGACCATCAAAAATGTGTTTTCCAATGGTGTTGGGTGATCCTTGTGAAAGGGTCATTGGATCCCCAAAGCGGTCGTGTCCCACAGGTTGAGAACTGCCGGGTTAGAGGGATGAAGCAGTGCCTTCAGAAGCATCTAGATCTGGCTAGGAGGCTCTGTGCAGAAACCGCAGTGTCACACTTTGATATTCTTTGCTTAATAGGGGTTTCTATGATTCGTGGCAGCACCCTTTGGCTTGCCCTCACACTCCCAGAAACTGGGACCAGCCCCCACCCACTCAGGAAGCAGCACCTGTGGCGGTTGGGAAAGCCCCAATGCTGAGAGGGTTCTTGAAGGCTTGGTCCATGGAGCCACGAAAACATGCATCCTGGGGGCTCTCTGTGGAGCCATCAGAGGTGACACACACCATGTCATGCCCGCCCTCCACATGTCAAAAGGCAGAGACCCTGCTGGGCCAACCCTTCTCCGCACCCCCTCCCCCCTCCTCTCAGCCCTTCAGGGGATGGGGTCTGAGGGGCCCTTTGACACCCAGGCACCCTCCCCAAGTGAGCTCCCAGTTGCCTATGGCCGGTTTCTTCCAACCAGGAATCTGTTTGTTTGGTTTCGAGGGGGTTTATTTTTTCCTTCCATTCCCCTGCCCCCTGGGAATTCCAAAATCAGATCACTTCGTTGATCTGAAGGCAGTCTTCGTTGAAGGCAGTCTTTCAAACAAAGCCAGGGGATGCGGAACCACTTAAAATCAGGAAAGGTGGGCTGAGCCCCGGTGGCGTAGTGGTTGTGCACGGGACGGCGGCCCGCTGGGACGGAGGTTCAATTCCAGCAGTGGGGCTGGGCCTCCTATTCCCACCACCGGAGAGCAGTGATACCCCCCCCCCAAAAAAAAAATCAGGAAAGGTATGCATCAGAGTCACGCCTTTTCACCCTACTGATTCAATCAGCTGCTGAGCAAACGACTCTACCAATACAGCCTGCCTCAAGATGGGAGCTCATGGACAGCCTGTGATGACAATGTCCACGGCGCAGCCTTGCTTGCTGGAAACCACAAAGGGGACTTCTTGAAGCCCTTACTGAAGAAGATCTGACGGGAGAAAAAAAGATGGAAGTTGTTCCAGATTTCATTTGACTCGGATCTGTAACACCCTCAGTCTGTTCTCCACTTGGTAACGGCCATGCTTACTGGTCTGGGGGTGTGGGGTTTTGTTGTGCATGGAGGTGCAATCCCTACTGAAGGCAACCTCTCCCCTCCACGGGGAAGGCCCAGCCCAGAGAGCACATGGAGGAGAAAGATCGGACGCGCCATCTTGTGGTCACTCCCGGTCTTGCTCACACTGGCTGACTGCCCTGAAGTGGGTGGGGTGCCCTCCCTGGGCAGTCTGGGCAAAGAGGGGGCCCGTGTGTGCCTTTTCCATCTCACTGTTGGCCATAAAGCACACGGGAGGATATTTCCTCACTGCAAAAGCTAGTCCTCAGGAATAATAAGCTGTGTCCCGAAACCAAAAAGCTTACTGTCATCCAAGAAAGCCGACCCTTCTTAGGGTCATTCTTTAAAGACAGACACTTTTTAAGGGAATAGAAAGCCCCGTCTTTCTCCCTCGAGAGAGAGCTGGTGGTTTCATACTGGTGTGTTTTGTCTGTTTTATACTTTTCTCAGTCTAGGAAGGCCGGGCGGGTGGTTCTCTGAGGACAGCAGCTGCATGGTCACAGAAGGAGCGGTTGAAGAGAAACGGGTGTCAACAGCAATGGGGTAGAGAAGGAATAAGATGTCCCAGAGTTGGTTGTGGTAGTGAGTGGCCCACCCCCCTTGATGTGGCTGCATGATTGAGGTGTCTGACATGTTACCAAAGAAAGCTGAATGAAAGTACTTTTTAAAGAGTCAAGGCAAAGAAAAGGAGAGTGGTCCCATGGCAGGATGGGACCTGCACTCCCTTGGTAGCAGCCAATGCATTGCACGGGGTACATCTGCTGCCCGAGCCCTGTGAAGGGCTGAAAAGCAAGGGGGTGGCTTTGCGGGCCACGGCGCTCCTGACCACGCTGCTGTCCAAGCACCTCACAGGCAGGCAGGCATGTGAAAGCTGGGAATAAGGAAGAGCGAAGACGAATCCGTCTCCCTTGAATGATGGTGCTGGGGAAGAAGAGTGACGGGAGCACAGACAGTCGAAAGACCAGGCGAGTCTGTCTTGGGAGAAAGGCAGCCAGGGTCGAAAGACACGTCCTCTCACGCGCTGTGGACACGTGGTCAGGACAGACCTGTCCCTGGAAAAGAACGTCGTGCTTGATAAAGTGGAGGGTCAGCAAAAGCGAGAAAAAGCCTACACAAGGTGGACGGGCACCGTGGCTTCTTCCACGGGCTGGAAGAACAAGAGCAAGGACAGTTCAGAACAAGAGCAAGGACAGCCCAGGACCGGGCGGGCGGTCTTCGGGTCCATTGTACGCCGGGCTGCCGTGGATCAGAGCCGACTCACTGGCACAGCACAACCTTTGCAAGGAATAAATCAAGCCACCCTCACCGTCACTCTGCGTCCACTCCACGCCATGGCCCCTTCCAGCACAGGGCAGCGCTGCCCCCCTGAGTTCCCAAGACTGTGTCTGTACAGGGATAGAAAGCCCTGTCTTTACCCCTCAGAGCAGTTGGTGCTTTAGAACTGTTGACCTAGGGTTAGCAGCCTCGTGCATAGCCACGACACCACCAGGGGTCCTTTGAAAGTACTATGCTTATTTAAAAATAAGTCATGAAGGGCCAGTCAGGGTGCAATGGAGTAACGATGAAACATACAACTTTCCTCTAGTTCTTAAAGGTTTCCTTCCTGCAATGATCATGATCCCGATTCTACCCTGCAAATCCAACTAGACTGGAAGAGGTACACTGGTACAATGGGAACTGGAAATACAGAGAACCCAGGCCAGATGGACCCCTCAGGTCCAGTCGTGAGAGTGGAGATACCAGAAGGGTGGAGGAAAGGTGAGGTAGAGAGGGGGTGCCGATTACAAGGATCTATAAATAACCCCTTATCTGGAGGATAAACAGTGGAGGAGTGGGTAAGGAGAGGTGTCAGGCAGTGTGAGATATGACAAAATAATGATCATTTATAAATTATCAAGGGTTTGTGAGGGGGGAAAGCGAGGAAGGAGGGAGAACAATGAAACGCTGATGTCAAGGGCTCAAGTGGGAAAGGAGATATTTGAGAAGGATGATGGAAGCAGGCATGCAGAGGTGCTTGACACACTATGTGTATGTATGGATTGTGATAAGCAAGGTATGAGCCCCCAATAAAATGATTTATTAAAAAAATAACTCATTGTGCATTGTAAGTTTTACTGTGTTAAAGTTATGGATATTTATAGCATGCAATGGGATCTGGCAGTAGATGAAAATTTAAAAGGTAGCATAGAAAAAAACCTATCCGTCTAAAAGTTCAAGAAGAACTCTGGTGTGCTCCATCCTGGCGATGTAAATATCCATCTGCAGCCTATCTGGGACTGCAGGGATTCCTTCTGACACCGTTTGCTAAACCTGCACTCCAGTCATCTCGTTTCTGAGAGTCTGTCTTCGTGGGCTTCCTGCTCTCATAGAAAGGTACAGTTTGGGACACCCCCCGCTCCCATTGTACCCCGTGGTTAGGGGCTCCAGAAGCCAGCATTATCTCAGTGACTTCATCACTGGGCCAATCAGTAACAGCATGAGGGGAAGACAGCATAGTAACCAAATCAGAATTGTATTTCACTCCTGTCCACCATCAAGGCCCGAGGAAGAAGCTGTCAGGAAAAGAAATGGCACACTGCCTGGCGCACCTCTGTGAGGAAAAAGACCTCTTCGAAGGGTGACAAGGCAAAGATGCACCTGACCCAAGCCACGGCCTTGTCAAGTGTCCCATGTAGGTGGGGGAAGCAGACCATGAACAAGAAAGAACCGATGTCTTTGAATTATGGGCTGGCAAGGAATACTGGCTCTCCCATGGACTGCCAGGAGAAGGGACAGAGGGCAGCCAGGGGGCTTCTTCGAAGAGATGGTGGTGAGGCTTTGAGCCAAGTTATTGGAAGGCACTGGGGACACCATGGTGATGTGACTGGGCTTTGATCCATCCCCAAGGTCAGCAGTTCAAAACCAACGGCAGCTCCTCGGGGCGGGGGGAGAGATGAAGGTTTCTATCTGTTCCTATCAACAATTCCCATGCCGGGAACTTCCCGGGGGCAGCCATGAGCACATCAGGCTTGGGGTAAAGCAGAGGAAACAGAACAAGGTCCTCAATGAGAGGGATTGACTCGGCGAGCTGAAACGATGGACAGTCATGAGGCTGCGTGCGGTGGCCAGGCAAGGTTGCTTGCCATTGCGCACGGGGAAGCCGCATGTCAGAACCAGCTCGCCAGCTCAGATGTCAGCAGGAGCCCCCGCGCCACCCACAGAAAGGTGGAGGGTTCAAGTCCACCCAGAGGAGCAGGGGGGAAAAAGCCTGGTGATCCACCTCCCGAAATCCAATCTCCCCACCCCTGTGGAGGGCAGCGGTCCTCGGACAGAAGCAGTCACCGTGGGAAGGAGTCCAGCAAACAACAAGTGTCTGGATTCTTCCTAGAGGGAGGTGCCAGCCACATGCTGAACAAAGCCACAAGGGCCCCATGACGTCAAGCCCATCCCTACTCACGGCGACTCTGGAAGACAGGGCAGAACACCCCCCTCCCCGACGTTCTCTGAGACAACGGGAGTCGAGAGCCTGGTCTTTCTCTTGCAAGGCAGGAGTGGTCTCAAACCGCTGACCTCAGGGTGAGGTCCACAGCCACATCCATCTCATGCTGTCCTCCCTAAGCAGTGAATTACACTGTGCGCTGCAGCAGCTGAGGAACTCGGCCTTCACAGGTGGGTTAGACGCCAACAGTCACGTGCTGAGTGATCCTGGGCAGCTTCTCTGTCAGTTCTCTTCCTCTCCTGTCATCAAACTCTGGGAGAATGTTGACATTAGACACGTTCTAAAACCCTTTCATGGTACAAGGTCCGGAGCACTGTCTGAACCCTTTATGAAAGTGGCAGAGGAAGGGTGGGGCCCACCTTGTCCGAGTCCCCAGTCCACACACGTGCCCACTGGGCTGCCCCCATGACCCAGGCCAGAAGCCGAAGGCAGCTCTCAGCCCTGCGTCCGGGCAGCACTTCGTCGTCTTTGTTCTCTCTGATGTCCCTTCCACCTCCCGTCCCGGGCAGAGGGGAGGCAGGACCCTGTACTCAGTGCCTACCAGGGGTCAGGCGCTATGCCAGGTACTTAGCGAGTGCCCACTGCCTGCGTTAATCCGCACAGGGATTTTGAGGGGAGATGTCAAAATCCTTTTTATCTGTCAGACAGAAACCTTGAGCTCAAGACCTCCCAGCTAGTGCCGGGCCTCTTATTCCTGAGTGTAACCAGCTGAGCCCTGGGCAAAACCATAGTGATTTGCTCAACCCGAGCACACACGAGGCATCCAGAAAGGCCCACAGAGGCCCAGTGTGGAGGTCTTTGAGACTCAGGGTGGAAGACGCACACACCTGTGGGGGTGCCATGGAGAGGGGCGGCATTATTACACAAACCCCTCCCAGGACAAGCCGCTCACTCTGCCCAGCAGGAAGACCTTGTTCTATCCCCCCAGCAGGCCTTCTCCCAGGCCCTATTCGTCCACTTTACAGGCCAGGGCTCTGAGGCTTGGGCCACTTCCCTAACTTGTGGGGCATCATCCAGCCAGGGAGTGCTGTAACCAGGCTCCGTGACCCTCCCTGCCCCCAGCACGTGGCTGCCCCAGGACCGGCACTCTTTCTGCCTGGTGTGTTTCCAAATGTTGGCAGGAGAGGGGCTGGGCTGGTGCACCCCACACAAGCGCTGGGGGCCAGGGGGTCCCCGAACGGCAGCAGCGCAGCTGGTGGGAGACAGCAGTCCAGCTCCCCACGAATTGTCCCCCTTTATGGCGTTCCCTTCAGGACTGCGAAGAAACCGTACTTTGTGTCTTTTCAGGGTTAGAATTCCACGTGGAGCAGAAACCTCTGAGCAGCCACCAAGCCGGTCTTTGTTGGTTTCTAGGCAGTAAGGGTGTTGCATCTCAACACTGGGCCCTTCCAGAGAAAGCCGCCAGGGGCTTCAAAGGGGAGCCCAACAAGGGCCTTTTTCTCCCCGGTCCTGGCAGTGCCGCACTCACTTTTCATCCCCGGAAGAACCCTCTTATCCCTTTTCTCCCGCACCTCACAACCCCCTTCCTGGGCGTTCACACACTGGCCTTGGTGGGAGCATTGGTCACAGGGGCTGGGCAGTCCACGTTTCTGCTGCCCTATTGCCGAGCAAATCAGCCTACTTTCCAGAACCTCAAAACTGTCATTTCAGGAAAACTTATAGCTACTGGAAAGAGGTCTAATTTTTTTTCTTTTTTTTTTTTTGGGGGGGGGTGGGCATCACTGCACTCCGGTGGTGGGAGAAAGAGGCCCAGCCCCACTGCTAGAATTGAACCTCCATCCCAGTGGGCCGCAGTCCTGCGCACAACCACTACGCCACCGGGGCTCAGCCAGTAATTTTTTTTTCTTTCAAGTGCCTATACCTCTAAGTAATTTCAAAAATAGCTCTCAGCTACATTCATCCAAAACAAGATGTGGACAGGTTTCTGAAGATGCCCCACAGGGAGGACCCAGGCTAAGTGGGTGTGGCAGTCACCAGTTTGTGTCAATTTCAGCATTGAGCATATAGACATGGAGTCTAGCCTGTCAATCTGGAGATAGCCAATTAGGCCTCTGTGTGGGCCTGACTTTCTCCTGAGAATTCTGGGAATTCTCGCGGTATTTTCCAAGGGAGAGATTATAGAATCACTTCCTTAAAGACACTCTTCTGACAAGACAACACAGCAACATGAGATAGATGCTGAGTCCTGGAGACTGGAGGAGCCGGAGGAGAAGCCACGTGGACTTACCCCGATGGAACAAAATCTCTGGGGCTGGAGAAGCCACGTGGAGACTCCTACCAGTGCTGAGATGCTTGGGAGGCCACAGAGAGACCCCTACCAATGCTGAGATGCTTCTATTGACACTGCTGGATACTGCTGATGGACCCTGAGCCCTGGAGGTGAGGAGCCATGGGGATACCCCTGCCAGCACCGAGATGCTTCTACTGCCGCCAGACACACAAGACTCTGCACCCACTGGCCTGTGATTGTCCTGGTGTCATTGCACGTGCTTCATGAGTCGGAAGGAGATTTTATAGACTGGCATCAGACATATGGGCTAATATCAGACTTATGACCTAGGACTGGACTGGGTTGGGATACTTTCTCAATGTTCCATTCCTCTTGTATATAAACCTTCCCGTTCTATCCATATGTGTGCCTATGAATTTATTTCTCTAGTCTACTCAGACTAAAACAGTCTGCTTCCCTTGAGACAGTGGAAAGACACTTCAGAGGCTGACAGAGTTGCCCGGGGTCTCCAGACACCTGCTCCCAGGTAGGAAGGGGCTGATTCCTCAGAAGGAACAGCTAATGCAAAGGCAATCAATGCCTTCTCTGAACCTGGTCCTCAAGGGGCCAACAGCCATCGCCACCATCATCACATCCTCCAAACTGCCATCTGTGAAGCAGCCAAAATGTGTCGGGTCCTGCCAGAGGCATGTGACTGGCTTGAGTTCCTCAGATCCTCTACATGTCCAAAGAAGAGGTACCATCCTTGCTGCCAGTCTGGCACTCCGACCCAAGGAGCCACAAAGACACCAAGAAGCTGAGCCTGAAGTCGAGGGACAGCCAAGAACCTCCCCGGACCAAGGGTTTTGGAGCCAACAGTCTGCAGCATCCCTGAAGCCAGGGCTCAGCTAATGAGGGCAGCCACCCACGTGCAAATGAGGCTGTGATACTGAGGTGGGACATGTCCCACCTCCCGTTCCAGTGGTTTCCAGCTGGCCCACCTAGATAGCCTGTCCTCAGGTCGCGCGTCCTCTGATCTCTTTCCTGAGATGAAGCAGCATTCCAGTCAACAACCCTGCTCTAGGATCCTGGAAACCTTCAGTGGCAATGGCTCAGCCACTGTGTAGGGGGGAGTTGGCAGACTCTTCTTGTCCCCCACTCCACCCCCAAGAAACTGCCCATCTTCAGTATCCCACAAAACAACTCAAAAATCAAAACCATCGCCATCGCCTCCATTCCAATTCAGAGAGAGATCCTCCAGGACAGAGTAGACCCGCTCCGGTGGGTTTCCAAGAGTGTCGATTTTTACCATCTTCCTCTCCCGGAGCAGCCGGTGGACTCAAACCGCTGACCTGGAGGTTGGCAGCCCTGCCGTTAGCACCCCAGCACATAACCACTGTGCCAGCACAGAGCTCCACGGAAGCAGTGGCCCCACCGAGAGGCTCAGACATAACAGCAATGGTGAGCGTGGCACAGGCCAGGGCTCTTCTTCATCCTGATGTGTCAGACAGGGTTCTCTAGAGAAAGAAAATCAGGATATTTACGCTTTTATATATATGTAAGAGGTATCCACGTTGCAGTACAGAGGACTCAGTTCAACTCACTTCCCTGGAACAGTTAGCACCCTGGAAGCCCTTCCACTCATGAGGGGGGCTGGGTCTAAGGTCAAAGAAGCAGAGAAACTGAGTCTTCTATAGAACAAGGCAGGCACTCAGGCCACAGGCAGCAAATAGCAGGGTAGGTCACCAACAGCCAGTCAGATGACTGGATCCAGCAGTCTCAAGCGATGGCTACACCATGAACTTGGCGAAGCAGGTCTTGCAGGAAGCTCAAGTTCTAGCAACATAATCCACAGGTTGGCTATCCCACAGGTAGTGCAGCTCACGAGGTAAGGCAGAGGACTCACTCAGGCAGCAGAGAGTAAGTGTGAGAGAGGCGGGCCTGGCCGGGCCATTTATCTCGCTGCTCTCCAATCAAGCTGAGACCTTATTAAATCCACACGTTCTTATTGACCAGGGTGACACAATAAATCTGTCTATCACAGGGTCACTGTGTGGGGAAATGGCCTCAATGGCAGCAACAACAAACAGTGACAAAATTCCTGACGCAAACTCAAAACACCAAACTCAGTACTCCCCCAAACTGCTGAGGGCCGCAAAGACCAGGAGAATCTGAGAAACTGTCACAACCTGGTGGACTCTTGGAAGAAAGGAAAATAAAAATGCAAGGTGGCCTCCTGGGTTTGATCCTGGGACAGAAGGTGGGCACTAGTAAAACTGAGAAGTAGGCACTAACTAGGGGCTTTTGTTAATAATAATGCTTCAGAATTGGTATAACAGATGGAGCATCCAGGCATAAGATATCAATCATTGGGGAATGTAGAAGAGGGGAAAATTTTATGGCAGTAGAGGGTTTCTTTACTCTTCCCATTGCCCCAGGAGTCCTAGCCCCAGGAACTCATAACTCATTCCCTGCTATCAAGTAGATTTGAAGGGCACATGCACATGAAAGTTGGACATTGAGCCAGGAAGACCAAAGAAGAATTGTTGTGTTTGACTTGTGGTC
>PVJH01019499.1:32154-42706 GCA_004026705.1 Nesogale talazaci
CCCCCACCCTCCCTCGCCAATACTTTCAAGAGTTTTTGTGCAGCAGATCCACCCAATGCAATGTGTCTTGTGGTCTTGTGAACTCTTGATTACATTAAATCTGATGGTAAATGACAAAGTGGTCCAACCACGAGAGTAGGACACCGATCTGCTTGTAATAGACAGCATGGAAGTCTCTTGAGGATATAATGCTAAGGCAGAAGCAGGTTTCTCATCTGAGTCTCCATCAGGAGCCTGGCAGGAAACATGAGTGGTCCCCTCCAGTGATGCGCTAAAAGACAGCCGAGTAAAGAAAAAGTAGGGTGGTGGTGAGGCTGGGGCCAGCTCTCTCTGCCTGTGGCAGCAAATGGCTACATTTTCAAGAATTGTATGAATTGGTGACTAAGTTGACAGCTTGAAAGCAGCCACGGAGGGGGAATATAGAATTTACACCACAGCAATTGTCAAAGGTGAAGAGAAGACTTTTGGTTGGTTGGGTGGGTGGGTGGGTGGGTGGGTAGGTGGGTGGTTGGTTCATTGGTTGGTCCATTAGTGCATTCATTTGTTGGTTTGCTTTTCAGTGTTGAGGCAAGGTTTTTGTCTCTGCTTTTGTGTTTGCCAGAGAGACAGTTATTGAACATGTACTAGCATGCTCCTGTGTTTATAAAGTTGGGGACAGGGCTAAAAAAAAATCAGTCAAGATAAGTCAGTTCTCCTAAAGTTAGGGGCAGTGAGGAGCCCTGTGGGAGCAGGAAGAAGAAAAGGGGAGCAAATCCAGACAAAGGAGGGAGATGAGAGGGTTGTCTAGCAGGAAGGTTGTTTTGCGGGAAGTGGCCCGGCCTGGCAGAAGGTAAGGGAATACATTCCTTAACCTTATTCCACCTTCCCATCTCCAGCCACCTAAAAGCAGGAGAGCCCTCTTCTGAAGCCCACCCACATAGCTCAGACTCTGGGCAGAGTGCAAAGGGATGAAGGGTAGATGAGAGGTCGGAAGGCCCCTGGTCTTGAGAACACGATACTCACAGTTGTTTCGCACACACAGCCATGCCTACAGCATGTGTTATTTCTCTTACTGAGTGCTGTCTGTCAAGCTGCCTCTGACCCAATAGCAACCCTAAGTACAGCACACAAAACATAGACCAGCCCTGTCCCCGCCTCCCACCGGCTCTTACTGCAGCAGCTACTGTGTCTGTCAATCTCATCGAAGGCCTCCCTCTTTTTCACTGCCTCTCCACCCAGCACGATGTCCATTTCCCAGGACCAGCACCCCCTGCACTTCTTGTCTGTCAGTGTGTGGTACTGTGGTGGCTGTGTGCAGCTGTGAAGCTGGAAGCTGGGTGGCTAAACATGAACATGTTTCAGCAGATTGTCCAAAGACTGGAGAACAACGATGGAATAAGCTGTCTGCTTCTGAGGAACGAACCGCTGAAAGCCTTAAGAACTGCAGTAGAACATTGTCAGAGACCTTGACAGAAGACAAGCCCCTCAGGTCAGAAGGTCTTCAAAAGATGACTGAGGAAGCGCTGCCTCCTCAAAGCAGGGTCAACCATAATGATGTGGATGGAGTCGGCCCATCTTTAACTGATGGGGCACAATTCAAAATGAGAAGAAACCACTGCCAACATCCATTAATAGTTGGAACTGGAATGCACAAAGTATGAATCTAGAAAAAAACAGAAATCATCAAAAAAATGAAATATAACGGAATGCACAGAGAGCAATAGTCTAGGCATTAGTGAACTGCAAATGTTTGCCATTTTAAATCAGAAGATCATGTGGTTTACTAAACCAGGAATGACAAAGTCAAGAGGAATGGAACACATTCATCACCAAAAAGAACATTTTGAAGTCTGTCCTGAAGTACAATGCTATTTGTAATAGGACTATATCGATCTGTCATCAAGAAAATCTAGTCCATGCAACTATTATTCAGATTAATCTACCAACCACTAAATCTGATGTTGAAGAAATTAAAGAATTATAACAACTCTTTCCATCTGAAATTGACCAAATATTCAATCAAGATAACTATTGGTGATTGAAATTCTAAAGATGGAGAAAAGAGGAAGAAACAGTAGTTGGAAAATGGGGATAGAAACAAAGGTGGAGATCACATGATAGAATTTTGCCAGACCAAAAATTTCTTAATTGCAAATACTTTTTTCAGCATTAAGGGACGAATAGGAACCATGCATCAGGACTTCTCCAGATGATGACACAGATATCAAATCGACTGCATCTGTGAAAAACGACACTAGAGAAGTTCTATAAGAGCAACTAAAACCCGGCCAAGGTTTGACTGGGGAACAGACTCTCAGTTACTTACATGTGAGTTCAAGTTGAAGAATAAGAAAATTTTTAAAGTCCAGACAGTACTGAAATGCATCTTTAAGTCCATCCCACCTGAATTTTGAGAATATCTCTAGAAGAAGTTTGACGCATTCCAACCAATGGCAGAAGACTTGATGAACAATGGAATAACACCAAGAATATCATACATGAAAAAAAAATCAAAAGATCAAAGTGGACGTCAGAAGAAACTGACACTTGCTCTTAATCTTAGAATAGCTAAGGCAAATGGAAGGAATGTTGAAGTCAAAGAACTGGACAGAAACTTTCAAAGGGCAGCTTGAGAAGACAAAGTGGCGTATGACAATGAAATGTGCAAAGACTTAAGAGACAGAAATCAAAACAATGAAGCATATCTTAAGGTGAAATAGCTGAAGTAAAGCTGCAACCCTTGAGTTGCAATGTCGAAAGATTCTATGGGTGAAACATTGAGTGATGCAGCCATCAACAAAAGATAGAAAGAATGCACAGAGTCACTGTGCACAAAAGAATCAGTAGATATTCAACCATCTCAGGTGGTAGCATATGATCAAGAACCAATGATGCCAAAGGAGGAAGTCCAAGCTGTGCCAAAAGCATTAGCCAAAAACAAGGCTCACTATATTGATGGAATACTAACTGAAATGTTCTAAGAAGGGGCTGAGCCCCAGTTGAACCCCGGTGGCGTAGTGGTTGTGTGCAGGACTGTGGCCCACTGGGTTGAGGGTTCAAATCCAGCAGCAGCTCTCCAGGAGCAAGGCTGGGCCTCCTACTCCCACCGGGGGCGGTGATGGGCCTCCTACTCCCCCCAAAAAGAAATGTTTTATCAAACTAATAAAGCACTGGAAACACTCACTCACCTACGTCAGGAAATTTGGAGACAGTACTTAGACAACTGACGGAAGAGAGCCATATCTTTACTCGTACCAAAGAGAGGTGACCCAATAGCGTGCACGATTACATAGCAATATCATTGATGTCATATGTGAGTACATTTTGCTGAAGATCATTCAGCAATAGTTGCAGCAGACGATTGACAGGGAGCTGCCAGACATTCCGATGATATCATTGCTGATGTCAGATGGACCTTGGCTGAAAGCACGGACAGAAGAAGGATGTCTATTTGTGTTTTCTATTGGCTATTCGAAGGCATTTGACTGTATAGATTATAATGGAGAGCCTTAAGAAGAATGGAAATTCCAGGACACTGCATGGTGCTCACGCTGAACCAGAACATGCACCACGAGGCAAATGTGTGAATAAAGCAAGCGAGTACTATATGGTTCACAGTCAGGAAAGCTGAGCATCAGTGCACGCACCATACTTGTGCAATCGGTAAGCTAAGCAAATCATCAGAGGAACTGGAATGGATGAGTAAGGACTCAGAGCAGCAGGTTGAGAGGAAGGCTTATGAACAGCCTGCCATCTGCAGGTGACACCAAAGTGAGCAGGACTTGAAGCGCTTGCTAATGCAGATCAAGAATCACAGCATGGATTACAACTCCATGGAAAGAAAACAACATCCCCACAGCTGGGCCCATCGGTGGCATTGTGATACATGTAGAAAAGACGGAAGTTGTCCGGGATTTTGTCCTGCTTGGATCCAAGCACCGTGTGCATGGGAGTAGCAGTCAAGAGGCCAAATGGCATTGTCTTAGTTAAATCGCCTTCCCAAAGGACTTGCCTTAGTTAAATCTGCTGGATAAAACCTCTTGAAAATGCTGAGAAACAAGGAGCTCCTTGGAGGACCAGGGAGGGTCTGGCCAAGGCCAGGGTATTGTCCATGTGGAAGCTGTGAGAGCTGTGAAAGGTGGACATGAATGAAGGAAGACCGAAGGAAAGCGGATGGGTTGGAGCTGTGGAGTTGGCAAAGACCATTGAAGAGACCATGGACGGCCCAAAGAACCGACAGATCTGTCTTGGAAGAAGCGTAGCCAGAGTGCTTCTGACAAGCAGGACTCCCTTTCCAGTACTTCAATGTGATCAGGAGAGACCAGGCCCCGAGAATCAGACATCATGCTTGGTAAGCAGAGGGCCATCGAAAAAGCAGACCTTCAATCCGATGGGTTAGCACAGTGGCTGCAGCAATGAGTTCTGAGATGAGGACACTGGCCAGGACCGGGCAGTGGTTCATTCTGTGGGACACAGGGTCACCATGAGCCTGAGCTAATTTGATGACACCAAACCACAACATCAGTCTCTCCTGACAACATGTCCAAATGCTCACCGTCCCCCTCCTAAGGATCATTCTGGTCGTCCTTCTTCCAAGACAGATGAGCTGGGAGCATCTTCAATATCCGCCATCAGCACATAAGCCAAATGCATCTATTCTGCTTTGATGTTCCTTATTCATTGTCCAACATCCCCATGCAAATGAGTCCAATTAAAATAACATGGCTGGGGCTGAGCCCCGGTGGCGTAGTGGTTGTGTGTGGGACTGCGGTCCACAGGGTCGATGGTTCAAATGCAGCAACAGCTCTCCAGGAGCAAGGCTGGGATTCCTACTCCCACCAGGGCAGTGATGCAAAAAAATAAAATAAAATAAAATAGCATGGCTAGGGTCAAGGATACCTCGGTCCTCAGAGTGACATCCTTGGGTCGTCCACACTTAAAATAGATCTTGTGGAGCAGATGTACCCAATGACATGCATGATTTGATTGTTCCAACTGCTCCTTCCATGAATTTTGGCTGTATATCCAAACAAAATGAAATCCTTGGTGTGTGAGTCTGGGTAGACTAGAGAGACAAATTCATAAACGCACATATGTGTATAAAAGAGGTTTATATGTGAGAGCAATTGCATATCGATTCCCATACTAGCCTATATGTCTGATACCAATCTATAAAGTCCTCTTCTGACTCACCAAACATATGCAATGACACTGAGTGCAGGAAGGTGACAGGCTAATGGGTGAGAAGTCTTATGGATCAGGTGGTGGAGAGAGCATCTCAGAGCTGGCAGGAGTCTGCACGTGGCTATTCCAGGTCAGAGCATTAGCCTAGTTCCATGTGTCTTGTCAGTAGAGTCTCTCAGGGAGTGAACAGAGAAAGTGTCTATCTCCCACCTTCAGGGAGGAAATACAGGAGTCCCCAGAATTCTTAGGAGAAGGTTATGCCCACACAGAGGTCTCATTGACTAGGCAATATTGACAGGCTAGACTCCACCCCTTTACTCTTAATCCTCAAATTGACACCAGATGATGTAACTACCTGTCGTAGTCCGGGTAGACTAGAGGAACAAATTACACAGACACGCATATGGATACAAGGAATGGGTTTATATTCAAGAGGAACAGGACACTGAGAAACCATCCCAGCCCAGTCCAGCTCAAAATCACAAGTCCAATATTAACCCATATGCCCGGAATCAGTCCATAAATTCTCCTTCCGACTCACGAAGTCACAGGTCAGTGGGTACAGAGTACTGGCACCGACAGGGGTCTCCCCATGGCTCCTCGCTTCCAGGGCTCAGGGTCCATCAACAGCATTCAGTGGTGGTAGAGGTCTCCATGTGGCTGCCCCAGCCTCAGAGGTCCGGCTCCATCAGGGCAAAGCCGTGTGGTCTCTCCGCCGGCTCCTCCAACCTCTCTCGAACGCTGCCAGCTTGTCTTGCCTGTGATTAATCGTCTCTGAAACTAACTCCCGACAACTGGGGACGATAGCTTCTTATCTTCACGAGGGAAATATCTCAAGATTTTCCTGGAGTCTCAGGTGAAAGCCATGGCCACACAGAGGCCTTATCAGCTATTCAATGGCTATCTCCAGATTAAGAGGCCAGACTCCACCCCTACATTTCAATCATAAAATTAACATAAGCACATGACTGCCACACTACTCCACTTGACAACTCCTATCACTCCTCCATTTACAATAAAATCTATCATATTTTATGCAGAAATGTGTGCGTTGTAAATGGCCTTTTTGGTAAACTCAGCAGCCCTCTCTCACATGAGCTTCCTGTATGCCCTCCATGAACCATATGTGGTCATATGTTATATGAGAAATGTGATCTTTCAGGAAAATCCTATAAACAATTGGTAACAGCGATTCTCTCCAGGTTGGTACCTGGATTACAAAACTTCACAGAGACGTTGGTACCAGTGGGAGAGTACTGGTGCCATGTGGTGTGATTCCAAGGGTTATCCTTGACTGGCTCGATCTGCCTGCAGGGATTATGCACTGAGGCATCCCACACCGGTCACCAGGGGAAAAGGCAGGTAGGGTCCCAAGCCTGGCTGCCCCAGATTGGCTAGAGTTGCCAGAGCAGGATAAGCTCTGGCTTGGCATGGGTGGGCTGTGGCTGGGTTGGGTGTCCACAAGATGGGAATTTCTTCAAGGCCAAGAGTCTGCACGTCCCCACCAGGAGCAAGAGGGAACTGTCCTCGGGCACATTTCTCTCCAAGTCCTCTGCCCTCCTCTCCCAACCTGCTTCTCTGGGAAAGGCGGCTTCAATGGGAGAAGGAGCATGGAGCGCCCCCTTGTGGTTGCGCAGACAGCCCCTTGACTCTGAACCCCTGAGTCCATTTCAACTCAGAACCACCCCATTGGACCCAAAAGAACTGGCTTGTGTGGGTGTCTGAGAATGTAGCTCTTTATGGGCCTAGAAAGCCTCCTTGTTTCCCTATGGAGCGGCTGGTGGATTTGAACTGCCGACCTGGCTGATCGCAGACCAACGTGTAGCCACGACACTCTGAGGACTCCCTGGACAACCCCTGAGAGAGGGCCAGAGTGCCAGGAGGAGAGCGTCCAAACAGAGACTCCACCCACGTGACCACCCCAATATCTTCACTGCCTCCTCCCCACTCCCGGTCAGTTCAGTGGCTGGAGAGCAAACCTTGATACCCCAGACCCAGGCTACCAGTCAGCTCCCCGCACCCCCAACTGCCCTGAGCTCACCAGCAACAGGGAGGCCTCAGAGATCCTGCAGGCTGCATGCCTGGAGGCCCTCTCTCAGCCTGGCAAAAATGCACAAGCAAAGTGCTTCAATACCTCTGGCGTAAAGGTAGGCAATTAGTGCTGTTCCGAACCCAAACCTACTGCTAACTCATAGGGACCCCAAAGGACAGGGTCTGACTGCCCCTGCGTGTCTCAGAGACGTGGTTCACCAGAGAGGAGAGCCGTCTCCTTCTCCCCCAGAGTGGCTAGTGGTTTTGATTGCTGACCTTTCTGAGGGCGGCCCGACACAGAACCACTGCGCCACCACCCTGACGGTCACTTGAAGGCATTGTAGCGTGGTCCTTCTTAGATTCAGAGAGGCACTTTAAAAGCACTGATTCACAGCACACTATCCTAGAACGTGGGCTCCAGATGGAGGTCCAAGGCAAGGCTGTACGACGAGGCCATCTTCTCTCAGGCTCTTGTTGCTATGCCGACACTCACTGGGCATGAAGGGTGGCATTGACACCGGAGCCCCACCTGATGATGAGACAGAGTCCATCATCCTGTCCTGTCCTCCAGTGCAAATGGTCCCATGGCTTGATTTCCTGTCCACGTGCTACGTCACAGGCATGAACAAATTATCCGGCTCACAGTCATAGTTTCATGAACAAACTGCCCGGCACTTTCACCACGGGGGCCCCTTTTATGTCACAAATAAGGCTGTGTACACTTGTGCACGCACTGTTTCTCTGTTATGAGAATTGTCTGTTTTGCTTTTCCAAGTCCTGGCTTGAGCTTTGAGCCTCTCAAGCCTACTTAGATGCCTGGTTCTCTCACCCACCCCCGTCTTGGTTTACTTCTGAGAAATTCTCATGAAAAATAATGAAAGGGGACGACAGAGCCATGAGTCCCATCCCTCTTGCCCGGCCCACCCATCCTCTCCCACACCCTGTCCCGCACGGGCCTGCACACCCAGTGGGTAATTGATTCCTCAAACCATCCTCAGAGAAATGCAATCCTCACTTGCTTGTTGTGCAACCGAGAGCCTTTAGAGCCAACAGGTGGCACTGTTCCCCATCTTTAGCCTGCTAGGAAGCCCCGCAGGAGGGGAGCCTTAGGGACGACTTCAAAACAGCCCAGAGAGAAGGTAAGTCAACACTTCTAAATGTGCCAAAAGCTGGTGACTCTGCCTTCTCACAAGAGCCTATGGACAGCCCAAGGCCGGGATCATCATTTCTCCTGGCCTCTAGCTCTCTGTGTCCTTCCCTTACTGGAACAGGGTTCCATTTATATTGCTTCCCTCTCTATTGTGGGATAGACTAGCCTAGCCTACCTGTTATGAACTTGGGCCCTTGACTCAGACCTGTATTTCTCTGGCAATTTCCAGAGGAAAGACAAGGCTGTGGTGCGTCTGTTAAAGGTCACAGAAGCTCACTGAGGTGATGGTGACAGAGGGGATGAACTTAAGTCACACCGCTGAGTCATGTACATTATAAAAAAAGTGGAAAGGCATGGCTATCCATTTAATATATATGTATATATGTGTATGCATGTGTGTTTGTATATATATATGTGTGTGTACATATACATACCCAAAGATCAAACTCACTGCCAAACTCAAGCCAGTCCGTAAGACTCATCGCCATTCTGTAAGACAGGGCAGAACTGCCCCCTGTGAGTTCCTAAGAGGTTAACTCTTTAACTCTTTATGGGGGTAGAAATCTGCAATCTTCTTCCCAGGAGTGCGAGGCTGGTGGTTTCCAGCTGCTGGTCCTGCAGTTAGCTGCCTGACTCGTAACCACTTCACCAGTGAAGTCGGCATTTCCACCCCAGGTGTGCTGCGTGATCCCTGGCCATTGGCTATGCCTCTCTGAGCTTCCCTAGGGGTCTGATAGTGGGCATCCCTGGAGTCAGCGTGGGGATGAGTTAAGAGGCGACGGGTACCACCAGCCCCGGGCGAG
This sequence comes from Nesogale talazaci, assembly GCA_004026705.1. Lineage (NCBI taxonomy): Eukaryota > Metazoa > Chordata > Mammalia > Afrosoricida > Tenrecidae > Nesogale > Nesogale talazaci. The sequence goes on from PVJH01019499.1 coordinate 41,302, forward strand.
GCGCAAGTAAGCACCTGCTCTTGTTCATGATGTGCCGGGGCGCATAGTCCGACCACTTGTAGGTCCCAAAGGCCTTGCTCATTCCCAGGGGCCTCTGTCAGGCTCCACGCACACAGCCAGCCAGTCCAGGTCCCGCGCATGTAGGCACCTTGTCTGGAATGCTCCCCCTCTAGCTCTCTGCCTTGTAGCCCTGACCTCTTGCTTCGGGGAGGGCCTCCTGTCTTTGCCATGCCGAATCCTGCTGGCACCATGGACCGGTTGCCTGCAAGGCCCCCCCTTCAAAACCACCAGGCCCTGTCTGGGAGAAAGAGGAGGCCTGCTTCTAACGTTCACATCTCAGAAGCCCACGGCGGGCTGGTCTCCCTCTTCTCTAGGTCACTGTACCTTGGAAGCCACGCCAGGGCAGTGAGCTATGCCCCTCGGACCTCACACTCACCCCCACCGGCAGGGGCTCGGTGCGGCCCTGCAGGGTCTGCACAGGGTTCCCAAGGCTGTGCTGTTTGCAGGAGCTTTGAAAGTGCTGACCTTTGGTGAGAGCATCAGAGCGTTTTAACCGAGGAGCCGCCAACTCTCCTTTGCACGCTCTCACCCCACACATGGGGAGGACTGGACACACACACACACACACACAGCTGTCTCCCTTGTCAAGCCTGGGGTGTACCACAGCTGGGCAGCAGGAGAAACACCTTGCCGCCACCTGCAATGCAGTCGATCCAAGTCCACCTGCAGCCACAGAGCCTGCCGCGCCGGTCCCGTCCACCACCCCCCACCCCCCCGCCCTCGCCCCCTGTGGCAAACGTGGAGTGAAGTCAGGAAGCCGGACAAGGCACCATCTGCCCCTGGAGCATTCAGTGTCTTCAGAGATGGGCAAGCAGGCAAAGTGGGGAACCTAATTGGGGGGGCGGGGACGGGCAGGGGGTGATGAGTCGTGGCTGGGGGGGATGGGAGGACCCACAGGAGTGGGCCTCTGAGAGGGGGCAAGAGTAAGAACACGCTGATCTCACGAAAAGTTGCCCAGGCAAGGGAAGCAGCCTGCAGCCGGGCCTCGGGCAGGCAGGGGAAGAGAGGACGGAGCTGGAGCTGCGTGAGACCCCTACCCTGCCAGAGAGGGGACAGAGGATAACGAGTTGCCTTGGTAACCACAGGAAAACGACAAAGGCGGGAGTGCTTCATGCCAAGTGTCTCGGGAAACCTTGAAGGACTCTCGACAACGATAATCAACCCAGGACAAGTCGCTTCGACATCACGGGCGACGGATGGGTGAAGGCACGAACCGCCAGAGAAGCTCGAACCAATCACTGCCCCACGGATGAGAAGGAGCCAGCGGACCTGGTCTAGGATCTCTCAGTGGCACCGTCATGCTGAGTACCACCGAGATGGCGGGGGGGGGGGGGGGGGGGGGGGG
>PVJH01019500.1:0-42611 GCA_004026705.1 Nesogale talazaci
GCTTATTTGGTTCATTTGTGTTTTCTTTTCTTAATGTTGAGGTTTGATCAATACTGAGGGCTGTAGTTTTGGGTATTCATTATTAAATGCTTCAAATCCTATCTGCTTTCAAGTAGCAAGACTGTGTCATTTGTTTGCCACAGGTTGTTAATCACCATCCCTCCAATCCAGTAGGATTGGTCTTCCCTTTTATCCAGCTGTTCATGTCTCGATTCATTCATCAAATATTTATTGAGCACCTTATGTATATCTTGAGTGTACTGGTAATTCAGTGATAAAATTTTCACCCTCAATGTGGGCCACTTGGGTTCCCAGTCTGGCCAATTCACCTACTGCTCAGCCACTACCCATGTGCCCCTGGAGCTTTGCTTTTGCTGTGGAGATATCAGTGGAGCTTCCAGACTAGTGCAGGCAGGAGAAAAAGACCTGGCCTCCTCTTTACAGATACCAGTTAATGAAGACCCTATAGACTGCGTAATTCAATTCCATTGTACGTGAGGTTGCTATGAGTCAGGGATCATTTTGAGGGCAACCTAACAATAACAAGCAAACACACACACATAGCATTCTTTTTACTAGCTGCTGAGGGTATCTAGAATAACGAAACATAACTTATCAAGAAACTTGGAGTTTCAGGGGAGCAGGGGAAAAAAGGAACTCAGAGTTTCAAAAACATTGCACTGGCAGCAGGTAGCACTAATAGCATCGATATTAGAAGTACTTGGAGTGCTTACAAAAGACAGATTCTTTGGCCCGACACCACAGCTTCTGGACCAGAATTTCTCATAGGACCAAAGAACTACATGCATTGTTTATATCCATTTTAAATTATTTTTGATCTATGAAATACAAAGGATGTGCTACATTTTATGTGAAATACTTTTTTAAAAGAATGCATGGGATGATAAAAAAAGATATGGGATATTCAAAATATTAGATAAATGAACTCCACAAAATAAATCTAATTGATTTTCACTCTACCCAGTTTCATAGAGTTTAGGTTATTGAAGACACACAGAGCCTTTCTGAGTAAATATTGAATGAATAGCAATTTTATAAAAATTGTACTGAGGGGCTGAGCCCTGATGGCATAGTAGTTGAGTGTGGGACTGTGGCCCACAGGCTCGGTGGTTCAAATCCAGCAGCGACTCTCCAGGAGCAAGATTGGGTAGCTCCCATGACCACCATCAGGCAGTGATGCTCCCCCCCAAATAAAAACAAACAAATAAAAATTGTACTGAGATTCAATTAAATGAACCCCAGGGAAGCTGAGGACATGTGGGGACCACAGGACTAGATTTGTCTGAGTCACAACTTAAAGTCCACATACACTGAGGTAGAGATACTCTTCCCAGCATCATTTTGACCATAAATTTCTTCGGTCTCTTCTTCTTCCTGATCTAGCTATCCCCAGTTAACCCATCTCTTCCTGTTCGCAATAGAAACCCATTCCAAAACCTGCTCCCCATATGCTGTGCCACTGTCCAAGATGACTAAGCCTTTGAATCATTGCTAGATTTGTGGTACGTTGGCTATTAATGGAGGGAATTTAATTTGTGGTACAAGAAATCATTAGTATTTATTATCCCTTAACCAGCTGTTATGGAGTTGACTCCAATTCATGGTAAGCTCCTATGTGTCCATGGGGGACTCTGTTCTCCGGAGTTTTCAATGACTGGTTGTCAAGGTGTTTCTGCAACCCACAATCCAAACTCACTGTCATTGAGTCAATTCTGACTCGTAGCCACCCTGTAGGACAAAGTAGAGCTGTCCTTCCTGGCTTACAAGACTATAGCTCTTTACAGTAGAAAGCTTCATCTGTGGCAGTCATGTACCTGTGTCAAACTCATGATTGAGATGTAGGGGTGGAGTTTAGCCTGTCAATTTGGAGAGCGTCAATGAATAGCCAATGAGGCCTATGTGTGGGCATGGCTTTCTCCTGAGAATTCTGGGAAGTCTCATGGCATTTCCCTCATGGAGATGAGAGACCATCTCTCCAGTTGTTAGGAGTTGCTCCACTGACAAGACAAGATGGCAGCGTCTGAGGAACCAGAGGGGCCAGAGTGGAAGCCACACGGCCTTACCCTTATGGAACCAAACCTCTGAAGCCGGAAAAGCCACAGAGAGACCCTTGTCAGCGCTGAGATGTTTCTATCACCAATGAATCCTGCTGATGGACCCTGAGCCCTGGAAATGAGGAGCCATGGGGGGATCCTTGCCAGAGCTGGGACTCTGCACCCACTGGCCTGTGACTTCATGAGTCGGAAGGAGACTTTATAGACATATGGATATATAGATCTGTTGGACATATGGGCTAATATTGGACTTATGACTTTGAACTGGACTGAGTTGGGATGTTTTCACAATATTCTATTCCTCTTGTATATAAACCTTTACCTATATCCACGTGCGTGTTTATGAATTTGCTTCTCTAGTGTCCCTGGACTAACACACATCCTTCTCCCAAGAAGCAGCTGGTGGTTTCAAGCTGTGGACCTGGTGGATAGCAGCTCAGTGTGTAACCACTGGGCTCCCAGGACTCCTCTGGGGAGACTTAAGTGTCAAACCCTTTATTTAGCATCCAAGTGCTTAACCTTGTGCTCCACCCTCCCCATCCTCAAAAGCAGGTGAAACCCAGGAAAAGGTCCAGACACAGCTTCCAAATACAAGAGGCAAGTCAATAACTGAGAGAAAGCCAAACGTGGGGCTTCGACAACCATCCCTGATGATTTTATTGCTCAGTTGTGGCTCATCTTTCCAAGGGTGTGAAATACATGTAACCAGGTAAATTACTTTGTCAGTGTCCAAGTAGATAACATGCCTATCTAAATTCCATTTTATTTTTGAAGTTCAATTCCTTCTACCTAATGAAATATTTTTGTCTGCCCCTGGAAGCAATGATCTACTAAAATATTCATAAAACATAATTGTTCTCTAATTGATTCTGAATATAAGAAGTTCCCTTTACCATTTAGATGTAATCTTTTGAGGAACATGGCTTTTTATTTCCCAGGGTGACTAGGCACAGCCACTAAAGGCTGTCAGCCAGTCATTCTGGCTTGATTGACTATTTAAAAAGTTTTAAAAAGCAAAATAGAATCTGATTGAAACATTTTTACTTTATAAATTTCCTAAGCATTGAAATAAATAGTAGTTTGGGATCTATCCAAAATAAGAGTCCCCCAGCCCAATCCTACTACTTGACAAGTCCTTTTACTGGATTTGATTTTTTTTCCTTTTTCCATATAATAGTCTGCTAAAGAAAAATAGCAGAACAAAACACTATTTCTTTAGTAATAAAAAGCCCATTGTCATTGAGTGAATTCTGAAGCATACTGACCCCTGTGTTTCAGAGAAGAACTGCTTCCATTAAATTCTCTTAATTGTAATCTTCAGGAAAAGATAGAGTAAAAACTTTCTTCCAAAATGTCTTCGGGTTGGCTCAAATCATCTGTTTTTATTGAGTGCATACCATTTGTGTCAACCAGGAGCCTGCCTCAATGATAGCAAAGTTACTGCTATGGTTGCAATCCTGTTCTTACCTGCTGCTGTGGTGAAAATCCCAACTACTCAGAGTTCTTTTGCCTGCTACTTTCATCTGTGGTCCAGGATGGAACCTTCCTGGACTGTCCCTGAGAGGCAGAGGGCATCTGTTTGTTAGGGGACATGACAGAGTATGTCCTGGGTTTTGAAACATAGCCTCTGGTGCTCAAAATTCCTCCTAAAGTCTAAACAGAGGGATTTCCCTGGATTCTCTGTATCAGGTGGGGAGCAGAGGTTGCAGAGCAATCACATCTTCATCTGAATTTGAAAGAAGAGGACTGGTGATGAAGTTAATTGCAATGAAAACTATAGAGGCTGATAGAGGGTGGGATTGGTTTTAAATTTTTGAAAATTTTGTAGGCATGATAAGGAGAAGCTTGGAGTTAGATATCAAGAAGGAGGGGCTGCAGACAGCACACTCTTGCCTGGAGACTTGTATCTGTAATCACTTGGGATATATTAGAAATGTTTTACTAGATACAGATCCACTCACTAACATGCATGTTAGAATAAGCACTCATTATGAGCTTCCACAAAGCCTAATACTGAAGCTTGGGTTGTGATATATTGTGTCTATGATTCTAAATGATCTTTAAAGATTATTGTTTCGACACAGGAAATCGAGCAGTTATCAAAATGACTACTATTCTATAGAGACATCTTTGCCAAGGAATGACATATGCTAGGCTGTAAACATAGCATGAGGGCATTCTGACCTCCTCTAACTGTATAAGGGCACAGGAAGGAGACGCAAGATCATCAATATAGCCTCCTCAAAATTGAGACCTGTATAGCCTTGCTGTATATGAGAGCAGAATTCAGTTGTAGGAGTTCACAATAAAAATGATTTTAAAAGAGAGAGAGAGAGATCAGATTTGTCTTCGTCTTCCCACATTTCTTCCAACTCTTACCCAAAATGTCATTTCCATGGCACTATTTATTTGCCTAGTTTGATAATTCATTGCAATGGACACAACTCACAGATAACACTCATGGTTATGGGGTTTATAAAGGAAGCAAGAGGTTATAATTCACGCTCAGCAATGCTCATGACACAGTTCTGTGATCAGGATGGCCTCTTCTTAGTTGTGATCACAGGCACAGCTCTTTGCCCCTTGGTGTCTCATCCCAGGAATACAAGAGTACGCTGAGATCAACACTGCCTTCTGTAGCAAGTAGTGCACAGTTCTTTTAGCTCTGACCATTCAGTGCCCAGAAGTGCCCCCATGCCCCAAAGAACTCAGCTTTCTTATTCTGTTGGTTGGGAAGCCACCTCTGTATATTCCGCCAGTTGTCTCTAGTGCTACAATTTCTCTGCTGCTCCTTCTCACCATCTCTCACCATCTTTGTGGTCCCAGCTCTCTGTCTTTTGGATCAGGAGGTTCACTACAGGGAACTCGGGTTCACTTCTGGCTCTGGTTCTTTTTTTATTGATTATAATGAGATCTCCATTTTCATCACATTAGGATTCTATATTTGGGGGATACCACCCCACAAGATGCTATGTAGCTTATTTATATTAGCAAGCTCCCCAGTCCCCTTCATAGTCTACAAGTAGCTCATATTTGTATAGACCTTCCATATTATGTAATTCATCAGTACTGCATCAACCTAATTTATACACAAAAGATTTTTAATGATATAAGAAATCTTTGCACATAAATATTGAAAATAAGAGGCTAAGCAATAATTCCATTGTCTGATACGTACCAGTATCTGTAGCTATTAGACTGATTCCAACTCAAAGTGACTCTATAACACAGAGTATAACTTCCTCATAAGAACTTTCTCCATTGACAAAGGTATCATTTTTATGGAAGCAGACTACTATATCTTTCTCTCATGGAACTGCTGATGGATTTGAGTCACTAACCTTTTGTTACCCACCATGTACTTTAAACAGGGAACTTAGTAGATACATACAGGGAAGCGATTCACTCAATACAACCCCAGGATGGATATTAGAAAGTAAAAGAAACATGTCACTGACATTGGATGAGGATACATAAGTACTATTTTAAGATAATTTCATATCTTGCAAAGTTTAAGCTTACCCCTATTACACAGCTAACTCAAATGAGTTCTCAAATCATGCTTAAAACAACTCCTTCCATCTCAGTTAACTCCTTCAGTATACCTCTACTTAAGCACAAAGTGTGCAATTTCAATACAAATTAAACAATGGTCTGTGTGTGTTGCACATGCAAATAAGGAATCCAACCAGTTACCCCTTTCCCTTTCAAGATTGACCTATAGCTTCAATTCTCTGAATTGATGAGATCATCAAATGTAAACACATACATTTTTTTGCTTTCTTTTGTCATAGTAATGAGCTAAAAAATGGGAAGCAATGCAAAAGGCAACCTTTTCCTGCAGATTTCTTTCTGGCAGTTGATCAGGCTTAGAAACATTTTATTAAAAGATATACAGCAAAACCTTTCTTTATTCTTTCACATTATCCCTAAAAGATATGCAGCTGAAAGTTATCCCTATGCTTACAAATTAAGCAATGGTGGGTGTGCGGTGCACCTTAGTTTGATTCTACTGAGCTCTTTGTTCCTGGTGAGAGCAGTGGTGTTACTGAGGTTAAATTCTAGTGCTCTATATGTGAAGTCTGTATTCCTGACGGAAGTACCTCCAGTACAGTCATCACTGCCTGTCATGGGAGGCTTGTATGCTGCTATGAAGCTTCTGGGCATAGATTAGGAGGAGAGACTTAGCGCTTTACTTCCAAAACTCACGCAGTGAAAGCCCTATGGATCACAACAGAATGATCCACAATTAATCAGAGCATTGGCACAGGACTGGATAGGCTTGTGTTCCATGCTGCATGAGGTGGTTGTGAGGCGGGACTAGTTGGGAAGCAGTTAATAGCAGCATTTGTTACTGATTCCATTCAGTATATTAATGTTGGGACTAAACTATAGACCCAAATACAGGATTAGCAATTCCTTAGTTAATGAAATGATCTTCCTGAGGGGTGAACACATTAGGTGATGATGCGTGCACAGCTGCCTGAGAGAAATGGGCCTGGTGTAGAGAAAAGGCCTCCAGACATGGTTTCGGCATAGAGGTTACATGAGAAAATGAGATAACAATGAAAAATAGGGTACTTAAAAGCAACTTTGGCATTGTTGACAAATGTTCATTTCAGTTCTACAAGCACTACCCAGATGTCTGTGTTGCTTTAGTGGGTAAAACCTCACTTGAAACTGTCAGGCAAACATACGGGTGTATGGGTCTTTGGTGGGGTGCAAGCCGAATGAATACCACAGGAGAGGGACTGAGGATTGGCCTCTGGCTTCGGTATCAGACAAACTCATTCTCTCAGGCTTATAAAGAAAAGGCCCTCCAGTCCTCTTTGACCTCCTGATATTTCAGTGTTTTACCATACTTATTTGCTATTTATGCTCATGAGCTTCTAGGCAGTCACTGAATAACTGTCAAAAGAGAGGTGAAAAGGCCTTGATAATTACCACCTCGGAGCTGAAAGACAAGAATGGCATTTCTGAGCAAACTGTGGGAAACGTGTCCACAGATGGGACGTTACTCTTTATGAATCGGGACGTCAAGCAAATCAGGATCCAGTGAACAGAAATGTCTTTGAAATAACAGTATTTCTGATTTATTCTCCTTGCCTGTATTTCAAGCTAATTATCTTTGTTTGAGGTAAAAAACTAAAAAGACTTAATCTGTTTTTGAAGTTCATCCCCATCAAATTAGGCAGGAAATATATATGGCTCCTTGTGGATAGAACCAGGATCCAACAATTATTTAAAATTTAATAGCAACTGTGCCTGAGCAATATTTTACTTTTTAACTGACTCCTTTTACTTCACCATTTACTAATTCTTTAGAGGCTTTTAATTGTTTTAACTCTCTACAGAAATAGGTCTACATACTGCCAAACTCAAAACTGACAAGCTCTCACTGTCATTGAGTAAGCGCCCAGTCAGAGTGACCCTGTGGAACAAGGCAAAACTGCCCCTGGGGGTTTCTGAGACTGCAATGGCTTACAGGAGTGAACAACCTCACCTTTCTCTTGAGGAGCAGCTGGTGGCTTCAGACTGCTCCCTGTGTGGTTTGCAGCATGACATGCAAACCAACTTATGAACAGAACAGAAGAATCAAGACTTTATCTACATATTGTCATTTTAGGTTAAATGTGTACAAAATACCTTACACTTGTAAGTAATCATTCACTGTTTATGCCACCCAGGAACTTCGTACTTTACAAAGTTGCTATCAATTGAATTGTGTCCAGCCCGCTTCACCCAATGTTGTGTACACTTTAACCTCTAGATACCCTCAGCTAGAATCCCTTTGGGGAATGGATCTTATTTGTTATGTTGATGATCCATGATTTGTGTAGAGTGCTAGGAGCCAATCTCTTCCCAAATATAAAAGGAGCCAATTAAGCAAAACAGCATGGGGGAAGATGGGTGTCAAACATGCAGATATCTCTACTAAACCCTCAAAATTAAACTTGCTGGTACGGAGTCATTGTGACTGCTAAATGCAAGCTCAGTGGTTCAAAACCACCAACCATTTCTCAAGAGAAAGATGAGAGGTTCTACTCAAAGATTTACATTGTAGGAAACCCTAGAGACAGTTTGAGTATATACTATAAGATCACTGTAAGACTAACTCTGAGGGGTCTAAGGGACTGGCCCCAATCCCAACTGTGTGGACAGTCCCCAGCCTCCCTGCCCACAGAAGAATTTACTTCAGAGGACAGCACTGAAACTACAGCTCAGGAAGAGGGACATGTGTGATCAGAGCACACGGGGGCAAATGAAAGGTGAGGAAGACAGAGTGGAGCATCCTGGTTACCAAGACTTAAGGATGATATTCCCACTCAGAGCAGCCACAGCACAGAGAGAACCACAGAGCTGGCCCCACTATCAGACATGCGGTCCCTCACTGACCCATAGTGCTTCTGGGGACAACACTGGAGACACAGTGTGGGAATTGTGCCCCATCTGACCGCACCACACTGAGGCAAAACACTAAGGGTGTGCAACAGAACAGCAAGGGAAACAGAGCAACAAAGACCCCAGGGAATACGAAAAGAGATTTTGGAGCCAAAACGTAGCACTCCATTACACTCAATGGGGAAACACACCTAAAGGTCAATAAAGAGACCTTGAACTATATACACGCTTTTCTTTGTATTGGAGGTTTTTGTTGCTGTTGTTGTTCTGTTAACTTTTGTTGCTTTGTTTTGCTCTGTCTTGTTTTTTGTGTATATTATTCTCTTACAGGTCTATCGAGATAAGATAGACTGGATAAAGAATCTGGAGGAGAAAATAATGGGACCAATAGTTCAGGGGGACATGAGAGAGGGGAAGCTGGGGGAAATGAAGTGGTGCTAATAAACCCAGGGCCAAGGAAACAATAAGTGATCTAAAATCGATGGCAAGGAGGGTGTAGGAGGTCTGGTAGGGCTTGATCAAGGGCAATGTAGCAGAGAGGAATTACAAAACTCAAATGAAGGCTAAGCATGATAGTGGGACAAGAGAAAAGTAAAAGGAAATAGAGAAAAGAACTAGGAGTCAAAGGACATTATAGAGATCTAAATACAGGCATGTACATATGTAAATATACTTATATATGATGATGGGGAAATAGATCAATGCGGATATATTTGTAGGTTTAGTATTAAGGCATCAGATGGATATTGGGCCTGTACTCAAGTACTCCCTCAACACAAGAACACTTTGCTCTATTAAACTGGCAATCCATGATGCTCACCTTTCTGACATGATAGCTGAAGACAAAGTAGGTGCATAAGCAAATGTGGTGAAGAAAGTTGATGGTGCCTGGCTATCAAAAGAATATCTGGGTTCTTAAAGGCTTGATGCTGGCACCAGATACTGGAAGTCATCTAGCTCAGAGGCAACAAAGCCCACATGGACGAAGCACACTAGCCTGTGTGATCATGAGATGTCGATAGGATCAGGTATCAGACATCAAAAAGGAAAAAAAATCATATCATTGTGAATGAGGGGGAGTGCAGAGTGGGGACCCAAAACTCATCTGTAGGCAACTAAACATCCCCTTACAGAAGGTTCGTGGGGAGGAGACAAACCAATTATTCCCCAAAGTGATATAACTTTTCAAAAAGAAAATCACTGTCTAGACAGTGATTTTGTTTTAAATATAATTATGCCTTAAGCAACAAACAAAGGAAGAAGAAAGGTGATAGGTCATACTAAAAAACTGAAATTAATTGAATGTATCAATTGAATATGCATATGAATATGTTTATCAGAATTTAGTAACTTTTTTCCTTTTCTCAAGGACCAGTAAATATTTTAGGTCTTGTGCAAGAAGGAGTCTTTGCTGCAAGTACTCAGCAGTTAATGCAGTATAAAATCAGCCAAAGAAAACATGTAAATAGACACAGAGCGGCAAGATGATTACTGGGTGACACTCACCAGAGGGAATCAGCAGGAGATTGCCCAGGGAAAGTGTCTGAAAGAAATTCAGCACTACCAGATCCCTGGAGGATCATCATAAAGATAAGTAGGCGCAGATTCGTGGGATTCTGAGGGGCTGGGGACTTTTGGCTTGCCACAGTGAAGCCTTGCCAGGGTTTGACCCGCCACTATCTGTCACTGTCTCTACCAGAGCCACTGCCCTGCCGGTTTGAGCCAGCACAGGGGCGTTATCTAGGTGCAGACACAGCTTGCCATGGGTGCAGGGCAGGGATTGAACCCTTGTGGCCCCACACTCAGGGATGGGGCTGGAATGTGTGGAATGTGCCTTGGGTCCACTCGCTATTCTCTATCCCCCACTGTTCCGGCAAATCTGGTCTCTTGTTATTAACTCCTGATCTTTTCCAGTTTGGCTCACAGGCCAGACCCCTCCCCTTAGCCTAGGGCAATTACTCCTGCTACAGACAGCTGGGAGAGCCCCACCCTGTGCAGAGTAGCCTGAGGGAGGAGAAGCTAAACCACCTTCCACCTTGGTATTTTCCACCCAATTTCCTACAGGGGAATTCCAGCCTGTGTGTTTGGAGAGAGCTCTTACATGTCCTCAGGAGGTCCATCTGAGGAAACCTCCTGCCACTAACCTTGTCCTTCGCCCAGCCCAGGGCAGTTCCAACAGCACTGGCCTGAATTCCAAGTGCTGCAGGAACCACTTCCCAGTCTCCACTGCGATCTGTCTGATCCGGTGGTTCTGCCCAATATTCATGGTGCTCTACTCAGGAGTGGGTAGCCCACCAGTATTCCGTGGCACTCTCCTTGCAGTGAGCATCCCCATGCACCTCCTGCAGTGCCCCAGACTACTGAGGGTGGCACCATCCCAACTCCTGGTGAGATCGTGCAGTGGAGCACCATCCTTGTGAGTCCACACAAATCCAACCAGTGGAACCTGGGAAGATCACCCAACTTGCCCTCCAGATAATGGAACACTGATTCACTAGGGAAAGAGTGAAGTTACAAGAGGATAAAGAGGCTAATTCCATAGCGAAATTAGTCACAGGAAATTTGAAGACACATTCCTTTAAGTTTCCCAGAGGGAGCCAGTGCTCTTCAAGAAATTAGAAAATGGCACCTGGTTCTTCAAAAACAACTCAATGCAAACAGCAATCAGCCCCAACATGCTCAATGAAAAAACAGGAGAAACAAAAGGTAATGGCAGAAGATGCACTAAACCTAATGGCATGCATAGAAGAAGGAGACATTGATATGTTGCAAGAGGAAATTTTCAGAATGATGCTTGGAGTCATACATGACATGAGGGAAACAATACAGAAAAAGGATGAGTTGATAGATGAGCTAAAGTCCATGCACCAAAGGGAAATGCAAGAGCTTAGGGATGAGATAACAGAAAACAGCAGCAGCAGACTCATGGACTTCGTGAATCGAATTAAGGAAGCTGAAAACCACATCAGTGACCTAGAGGATGGCCAAGTAGTATTCAACATATGCAAACGAAAACCTAATAAGATTATCAGAGAAACTGAAGAAAATGTAAGATCTATGTCTGATGCTCTAAGAAGAAATAGCATCAGAATTATTGGCCTACCGGAGGAAGATACAACAAAGAAGTCATCTACAACAATAGAGAACTCCTGGAGGAAAACTTCCCTAACTTAATGAATGAAAAACAGGCAACCATTCAGGAGACTGAAAAACACCAGCTAGATTGAATCCCAAGAAGTAACCAAGACACAAAATAGTTAAGGTATCCAACTTTGAGGAAAAGGAGAAAATCATGAGAGCAAGTAGGGAGGAAAAAGCAATAACATATGAAGGGTCCCAAATAAGAATATGCTTAGACCTATCAGCGGAAACTATGAAGAAAAGGAGAAAGAGGAGTAATATATTCCAAATAATGAAGGAAAATAATGCAAACCCAAGAATACTCTACCCACACAAATTATCTAACAAGCTAGATGGAGAAGTAAGAGTTTTTCCAGACAAGAAAAAACTCAAAGAATACATTAGAAGAAACCCAGCCCTAAAAAAGATACTTGCTGAGCCAGTATGGGCAGAAGAACAGTACTGATCAAGCATAAATAAGAGAACATCACATAGAACAACTTCACCCAGAGGGCAGCAAATAAAAAACAGCCCTGAAAATAGGAATAACTTAATAGTGGAATGAAACCAAGAATGATCAACCCTCACACACACATCCACAATACACTGAAAAGAAAAGGAGGTAGGTAAATTCTCAACATAAAAGGTAGAAGATGACATCACATATTCCACAGTTGGAGATAATAACCCTAAATATCAATGGACCGAACTTGGGAATTCAAAGACTGTGGTTAGCAGACTGGCCCAGAAAACACAACCCATCAATCTGCAGCCTACAGGAGACACATCTCAAGACTACAGAAAAAGATAGGCTGAGAATCAAAGGCTGGAGAAAGGCATACCAAGCAAACAACAATTCAAAAAAAGCAGGGGTAGCAATCCTAATCTCAGATAAAACTGACCTCAAAGTACAAACCATAAAAAAGAAATAAAGAGGGATACTATATAATGCTCAAAGGTAAGGTAGACAATGAACCAATAAGCATTTTAAACATATATTCCCCTGAGAGAGCTGCTGAATATGTAAACTAAACACTCCTAAAGATGAGAAAAGAAATCACAGCCTCAACAATCATAGTGGGTGACTTCAATACACCACTCTCTGAGAAAGAGAGATCACAGGGAAAGAAACTCAACAATGAAGCTAGAGATCTAAACACTATAATTAGACTATTTGATTTGGTAGATGTCTACTGAGTTTTTCACCCAAATAAAAAACAATTCACATTCTTTACATCCCCACATGGAACATATTCGAACATATGTCCACATGCTGGGACATAAGGCAAATCTACATAGAATTAAGCACATTGATATCATACAGATTTCTCTCTCAGATTACTATTCCATAGGTTGGAAATCAACCAAAGAAAGATGATGAAAACTAGAGAAATAAATGGAGAATGAATAATTCTCTTTTGCAAAAAGAGTGCGTACTGGCCCAGATCAGAGATGAAGTTTAAAAGTTTCCAGAAACCAAAGAGAATGAAAACACAACATACCAAAACTTATGGGGCACAGCAAAGGCAGTCTCAGAGGGTGTTTTATAGCAATACAGGCACATCTGTAAAAGGTAGAGTGTCTCATAACTGATATGTTGGCACAGAACTTACAATGATTAAAGCAGAGTCAGCAGGACAATCTCACTAAAAGCACAAGAAAAGAAATAATAAAAACTAGGGCTGAGATTCAGGAGAGGTAAAATAAGAAAACAATGGAAAAATTAATGCTGCTAAAAGTTGGTTCTTTGAAAGGATTTACAAAATTGACAAATCACTGGCAGACTTAAGCAAAAAAAGGAGGGAAAAAATTTCAATAGCAATAATGAGGGACAAAATAGGGAACATCACAACTGACCCTAATGAAATTAGAAGGATTATTGCACAGTACTACAAAGAACTGTACTCCAATGAATTCAACAACTTGGAAGACATGGGAAAAATCTTGGAAAAACAGTCCCTTCCTAGACTATCCCCAATGGACATCAAGAATCTCAACAGACCCATAACAATAGAAGAAATGAACAACGTTATTAAGGGATTACCACAAAAAAATTACCTGGCTTTGGAGAAGGATTTTACCAAGCATTCAGAGAAGAACTGACAACATCCTACACAAACTCTTTCAAAAACATAGAAAAATATGTCAAATTCCGAACTCCTTCTATGAAACTAGTATAACACTCATACTGAAACCAGGTAAAGATTCCTCAAGAATTGAGAACTATAGACCAATATCCCTAATGAACATTAATGCAAAAATTTTTAATAAAATACTGGCCAATAGAATGCCAAGCTATATAAACAAATAATTCACTATGACCAAGTGGGGTTCATACCACAGATGCAGGGGTGGTCCAACATATGAATGACCATTAGTATCATTCACTACATTTGACGTGAAAAACTATAAGAATCACATGATAATATCAATAGACGCGGAAAAATCTTTTGACAACATCCAACACCAATTTCTGTTTAAGACCCTCAAGAAAATAGGAATAGAAGGAAAATTACTCAAGACAATAAAAACTATATATGAAAAACCAACAGCCAACGTGATAGTCAATGGAGAAAAGACAAACACAATCCCACTGAAAAAGGAGATCAGACAAGGATGCCCCTTGTCCACACTCTTATTCAATATTGTACTGGAGGTTTTAGCTAACAGTATAAGGCAAAGAAAATACATCAAAGGTATTCACCTGTGGAAGGGAGAGGTGAAATTATTGCTATTTTCAGATTATATGATTTTATATATGGAAAACCCCAAAATGACCACAAGGGGAATATTGGAAACAATAGAGGAGTATGGCAGAGTGGCAGGATACAAGATCAACAATCAGAAGCCTTTTGAACTGCTTCAGATAAGACCACAGAGGAAGAGATTTAAAAAGAGATACCCTTCACAACAGCCACGCACCAATTGAAATATCTAGGGATATACCTGACAAAAAGAACAAAGATCTATATGATGAAAACTACAAAATACTATTAAAAGAAACCAAGAGTAACTTGAACAATGGGAAGAATATTCCATGCTTGTGGATCAGAAGACTGAATGAATACAGTCAAGATGATAGTTCTACCCAAGGCACTATATAAGTTTAATGCAATTCTGACACAATTACCCTCATCTTTCTTCAAAGAAATGCAAACAATGACTACCAACTTCATATGGAGAGGGAAGACCAGAACTAGCAGAGATTTTCTTAAGAAGAAGGACACTGTGGAGAGCTTGCTTTGCCTGACTTTAGCACATATTACAGCCACAGTGGTCAAAACAGCATGGTATTGGCATAATGATAGATACTCAGACCAATGGAAAAGAATTGAAAACACAGAAATCAAAGCATCTGCATACAGACAACTGACCTTTGATAAGGGTCCAAAATATATCAAATGGGAAGCAGATGCCCTTTTCAACAAGTAGTGCTGGAAAAAATGGATATCTGCTTGTAGAAAAATGAAACCAGATCCTTGCCTTACTTCATGCACTAGACTAAACTCAAGGTGGATCACAGACCTGAAAGCAAAACCCTAAACTATTAGGGCCATGAATGAGGGAATTGGGACCAACCTAAGAATTTTGGCACAGGAATTACATAGGCCATCAAAATAGGGAAGACACAAACACAGAGGAGGCACAAACACACAATTGGGTTATACTGAAGATAAAACACCTGTGTACATCAAAAAAATTCACCAAGAGAGTAATAAGAAAACCCATGGACTGGGAAAACATCTTTAGCAATGACAAATCAGATAAAGGCCTTATTACTAAAATCTACAATACCGTGATAGATTCCAAAAGGAGCAAAACTAACTGCCCACGCAAGAGGTGGGCAAAGGAACTGAACAGAAGTTTCACAGATGCAGAAATCCGAAAGGCCAATAAACATATGAGAAAATGTTCCTGATCATTAGCCATAAGAGAAATGCAAATGAAAACAACAAGGAGATACCACCTAATACCTTTCAGGATAGCCCAATTAAAAAATGAGAAAGCACTAAGTATGGAGAGGCTGTGAGGAGATAGGAACACTTATCCACTGCTGGTAGACTTGTAGGTATGTATAGCCACTATGGAAATTGATTTATCGATATCTAAAATAGAAGGAAATTGATCTACCATATGAACCTCCAATCCCCTTACTGGGCATATACCTAAAAGAGGCAAGCAATAAACCACAACCAGACATCTGTTCATTGCAGCGCAGTTCACAATTGCGAGGAGTTGGAAATAGCTCAAATTTCCATCAACTGACGAATGGATTAAAAAGCTGTGGTACATACATACAATGAAGTGATGAATGCAGTGATGAACGGATGAAGCACATCACCACATGGGTAGAACTGGAGAAAATTAACCTAAGTGAAATTAGCCAAGTGCAAAAGGACAGATACAACATGAGTCCACTGAGGTAAGCTTAATTTTTTAAAAATGCAAAAGGAGTATCGGATAAAAGCTACTGTATACAGAAATGCTTGGGGAGAGGCCCAGGTGTTATGACAGGGGCCAGGCCTACATATGGCAGCCAACTGGAGTGGGGGGATAGGGGTGGGCACAGGGGTGATGTGCAGAGAGGGAATGGGGTACTAACCCACCCAAGGAGAGCGTATTGTTTATATCTCCACAGGGAAAGAGGGACCAAACTTAAACCCAGTGGTCCAGGATGAGAATGCAGCCTAACAGCATGGAGTGGGAAACCAATAGAGGGGTCTGAGCACACAACCCCATATCCAACTACAGGGGCAGCCACCTCTCCACCAGGGATTTTTCCTTGGAGGTCAGCACTGAAGCTGCAGCTTGTGGAGTGAAAGATGCCTGACCAGAGCACATGAGAACAAATGACGGGGTTGGGAGAGAGAATGGAGGGTATCCTGGCCCACTGAGCCTTCAGGACAATATTCCCCCTCAGAAGAGTCGATGCACAAAGAGGATCATATGGCTGGCCCCACTATGAAATATGGTTACTATTGCTGACCTTTTGGGATCAACAATGGAGAAACTAGGTCAGTATTATACCCTGTCTGACCCAACCACACCATGGCAAAACACTAAAGGGTGCAACAGAGCATGGAGCTCCAGATGGAGTGACAAGGATAAACTTTGGGGCCAGGGTATGGCACCTCATCCGACTCAACCAGGGGACACGCCTGGAGGTCAACGAACAGACCTTGAGCTATTTACAGGTTTTTATATTGCTATTACTTTTATTTTTTACATATATGTGATATTGGGGTTTTCTTGTTATCATTGCTTTATTTCCTTTGGTTGCTTCATTTTAGGATGCCTTTTTTGGGGTACATATTGTTACCTCTACAGGTCTATCTAGATAAGATAGGCTGGAGGAACAGTCTGAAGGTCAAGATGATGGGACTAATGGTTCTGGGGCAAGGGACATGGAAGGAGGGGAAGAGGGGGAAAGGAGATGGTGCTGACCAGCCCAGGGATAAGGGTATAACAATTGATCCAAAATCAGTGACAAGGTGGGTGAGAGAAGTCCAATAGGGAATGATCAAGAGTAATGTAACAGAGAGAAAATACTGACACCCAAATGGAGGTTGAGCATGATAGTGGGACAAGAGGAAAATAAAAATGAAATAGAGGAAAGAACTTGGGGTAAAGGGCATTTATAGAGGTTTAAATACAGGTATGTGCATAGATGAATATATTTATATGTGACGATAGGGAAATAGATAGACACGCATATACTTATAGGGTTAGTATTAGGACAGCAGATGGGCATTGGACCTCCACTCAAGTAATTCCTCAGTGCAAGAACACTTTGTTCTATTAAATTGGCATTCCATGGTGTTCACCTTCCCGACATGATCACTGAAGACCAATGTGTGCATAAGCAAAGGTGGTGAAGAAAGCTGATGGTGACCAACTATCAAAAGATGTAGCATCTGGGGTCCTAAAGGTTTAAAAGTAAACAAGCAGCCATGTAGCTCAGAAGCAACAAAGCTCACATGGACGAAGCACACCAGCTTGTGGGACCATGAGGTGTCAAGGGATCAAGGCTTCAAGACCTAAAAATCACAGCATTGCATGCTCACTTTCCTGATATGATCGCTGAGGGCAAATATGTGCATAAGCAAATGTGGTGAAGAAAGATGATGGTGCCTTGCTGTCAAAAGATGTAGCATCTGGAGTCAAAGGCTTGAGTAAACAAGTGGCCATCCAGCTCAGAAGCAACAAAGCCCATATGGAAGAAGCACACCAGCCTGTGGGACCACGAAGTGTTGAAGGGATCTGGTGTCAGGCATCAAAGAACTAAAATTAGATCATTATATATAGGGGGGAGTATGGATTAGGGGACCCAAAGACCATGAATAGGTGAAGCGACATCCTCTTACAGAGAGGTTGCAGGGAGGAGATGAGCCAGTTAAAGTATAGTGTAATAACAATGAAATATGCAACTTTCCTCTAGTTCTCAAATGCTTCCTCCCACCCACTACCGTGCTCCCAGTTCTACCAGACAAGTCCGGCTAGAACAAAGAATGCACACTGTAGTCAGAAACATGGGAAATTTAAGACATGGGTGTTCCCTCAGGACTAGTGATAGGAGTGGTTATACTGGGAGGATAGAGGGATAGTGGAGTAGAAAGAGGGAACAAATTTCAGGGATCTGCATATAACCTCCTCTCTGGGGCACGGACAACAGGGAGGTGAGTGAAGGGACACATTGGACAGTGTACAATATGAAAAAGCATTAACAATTTGTAAATTCTTAATGGTTCGTGGGGGGTGGGAGGAGGGGAGGGAAATATGGGGAACTGGTATTGGGGGCCTAAGTGGAGGGAGAATGTTCTGAGAGTGATGATGGCAGCAAGTGTGCAAATGTGGCCTGCATACAATTGATGTATGCATGGATCATGAGGGATGTGTATGAGCCCCCAATAAAATGATTCACTAAAAAAGGAGGGGAGGGTAAAAGAGGAGCTTATACCCAGGGCTCAAGTGGAAAATGTTTGGAAGTGAATGTGGCAACATGTGTGCAAATGTGCTTGATACAGATTATGTATTGAATATTATAAGAGCTGTAAGAGCCCCTAATAAAATTTTAATAAAAGAAAGATAAAAAGAAAACATGTAAATAAGTGGGTATGGCTGTGTTCCAAAATATCTTAAAATAAAAACAGGCATTGAGTTGGTTTTGAGCCATGGATCATAATTTGCCAAGTGAAAGAGGAATAAAGATTGTGTGTAGTTAGATACTTGAGTAGGGATTTTATAAAATTTCACGTACAATACAGTAAGCAGAAATCTCATTGAATAAATCTTCTAAATATATAAAATTCATTAATAGATTTATAGAGATACAGGAGTAGAGCCATTAAACATAGGAATAAAGTTACTAATATTGATTCCAAATCTTAGTGACCCTATTGGAAGCAGTAGAACTCCTTATCATCTATTTTCCTGGTCCTTTGACAGATGTAGCTGTTGTAATTTTCTCTGAAACCTCCATTTTTACTTTCTGATTGATCCATTTCCAATTTAATCTTCATTCTTTTAAGCATATTCCTGTTTATCATATTCCATTTATTAAAATAAATGCTTATTTTGTTTCTTCTCAATGGGATCATTTAAGACTGACTATTTCCCTCTGTATTTTACACACCTTAATAAGCACAAGTCTTATTGTCAATAATCTCTAGATGTCTGTAATTTCACTGTTGATTTCCTCTTTGACCTAAAAGTCATTTAAAGGGATTAGTTTCTGAGTGATTAGATTTTTCCTATACTGTGGCCTGTATTACTTCTACTTTATTGAAATTTTTATTGATGTTTTTATTGCATCACCCCTTTCTTTTGTCTGGGAAAA
Source organism: Nesogale talazaci (assembly GCA_004026705.1). Taxonomy (NCBI): domain Eukaryota; kingdom Metazoa; phylum Chordata; class Mammalia; order Afrosoricida; family Tenrecidae; genus Nesogale; species Nesogale talazaci. The sequence continues at coordinate 19,435 of PVJH01019500.1, forward strand.
CTTAAGGGACATGTTTGTACAGGCCACCAGAATAATGAGTCTGCCTATCCCCCAGTAGAAGTCCCTCTTTAAAGTGTTGGCTAGTCATTAGAACCATGAGAGGGTGGTTTTACAGCTATTTGGTTGTCTCTCATTATGACTTAATCAGTGAAGAAAGCAACAGTTATTGAGCTACTTAGAAACTTGAACTTAATGTAACCCATCTATACTATGCATATAAAATATATAATAGAGGCAAATGTATACACATAAAAGTTCATTCATGGTTAGCAGGAACAGGAGGGAGAGGGTAAAAGAAAGGTGTTACTTGGGGTGCTTAGGTCTTTTTAGAAGGATGAGAAAATCTGAAAGTGTATAATAGTGATAGATGGATAATATAATGAGCATAATTTTAGAATTTGTACATGTAAAAATGTTGAAATAATTAAAGTTTTGTTATGCATATAAAGGAAAGTTCCTCCTTTAATACTGCATCTTTCATATGTATCCCAAATGTCTCCTTCAAGGTATTAATTCATTAATATCAAATATGTAACATATTGCTTTTACAGTAAATATATACAAACCTAAGTAGGATAGCTTTATCCTAACTCAATAGTCGTCTCCTCCATGGAAAGAAGAAATATGGTATGAGGGGAATTGAGAATTAAACTGTGAGATTTTTGTTGAACTCCTTATCATCTATTTTCTTGGTCCTTTTATATATGTAGCTGTTGTAATTTTCCCTGAAGTCTCCATTTTTACTTTCTGATTGATCCATTTCCAATTTAATCTTAATTTTTAAGCATATTCCTGGTTATCATATTCCATTTATAACATGGAAGCATATATAACAATAATCTTTAATATGTTAGCATTCGTGTGAGCATTGCACATATGTGCTCATATTTTTAATTTTGTTTACACTATCTTAGTTTAAAAATTTTTAGAAACCAAATTATGCAGTACTGTTTGGTGTTCTATTTATGTAAGAATACACAAATATAATGAAGCATGTCTTCCATGCACATCACAGACTGAGCAAGTACTTTGATTCATTTGCATGGTCTCAGGGTTGGTGAATAGTGAGGTGCCTCATTCATCTGCCACCACAGGACAGAGACACTGAAGCATGAAATTTAGGGACGTGTTTGTGCTCTGGCTTTCAGAAGTAAAATTCAACTCATTACATCATTTCTCTTGGCCATTCGCATGGGGAATTACATGGGCGAGGAGAGAGAATGAGACTAAGCTACCTGCACAAATTGCCATGTTACCTGAAAGCCCTGCATTCGGGAGTCTTGGTTGCAAGTAAGGAAAACAAAATTAGCGTGATTCCAGTAGAAAAGAAGCTTGGTAGAAGATCTAGGGTAGCTCACTGCCCCTTAGGGGACCTAGATAACCTGGCTTTGTAGCCACAGCGCCATGCACAAGTCTAATTAAACTGCACAACTAATAGCAATGTGGAGTCCAGTGCTTCCAATGCCCACACCAATGCCATATTTTCCACTATCACCACAAATTTCCAGTGCCAGATACTGAAAGCTGCTGAGGCAATAGCCATTTCTTCCATGACCTTTGACATAAGTGTTTTGGCTTTGTTAAGATTAATTTATAGACTGAGCCCTGGTGGCCTAGTGGTTGCATGCAGTACTGCAATCCACAGGGTTGACAGTTCAAATCCAGCAGCAGCTCTCCAGGAGCAAAGCTGGGCTTCCTACTCCCACCAGGGTAGTGATGCCTCAAAAAAAAAAAAGATTAATTTCTAATTCTACCACATAAATCCAGCGAGACCAGGAGCTGTACAGTGAAGTTGGAAACATGGGAAATTTAGGATAGATGATCCATCAAAACTAGTAATAGGAGTGGTAATACCAGGAGGGTGGTGAGATGGAGGAATAGAAAGGGAGAACAAACTTCAGGGATCTACATGTAGCCTCCTCTCTGGGACACGGACAACAGGGAAGCGAGTGTTGGGATACATTGGACAGTATACAGTATGAAAATAATAGCAATTTGTAAATTACTAAGGGTTCAAGGGGGAGGGGGGAGGAAGGGAAATATAGGGAGCTGATACTGGATGCCTGGTTGGAGGAAGGATGTTTTGAGAGTGATGATGGCAATAAGTGTGTAAATGTGGCCTGCATACAATTGATGTCTGTATGGATTGTGATGGGAGTTGTATGAGCCCCCAATAAAATGATTCATTTAAAAAAAAGGAGGAGCTGTTACCAAGACTCAAGTAGAAGCAAATGCTTTGAAAATGATGATGGCAACAAATTGACAAATGTGCTTGACACAATGAATGTATGGACGGATTGTGATAAAAGTTGTGTGAGCCCCCAAAAAAATGATTTTTAAAAAATTGGACATGTTGGTTATGGAGTTTATATATAGGGACAAAGCTAGGTAATATGCCCACTTTCTAGTTGCAATCAAAAAACTTCATAACCAAAAGGAAACTCTCTTTCACCAGGTAAAAGGATTCCAGAAACTTAGTAAAGAGACTCTGTCAGTAGCCAAATGACTCACATTTATCTATCACTGCAATATTTCACTCTGGAATAAGAAATATTGGAATAAAATCTGGGAGCATCTAGTTTATCTCTGTTCACTGCATCTACTGAACTTAACTTGTCAAAAACTTTGATGTATCTTTTGTTTCTAGTTACTTCTATGACTTTCTTCTTTTCTTCATTTTCACTAGTATATATCTGTTTTGTTTGACATTGGACTTGTTCTGTCTGTCAATGGACATCATGAATATTCTCACAAAATATTTGTTTCCATCCTAATTTTTACCACTTGAGGGACCCCAATTAAACACATGTAACAGTTCTCTATATTATTGCCTCGATTCTTCTGTATTTTCCCTCTTTATTTCCTTATAATGCAACTTGGATAATTTTTATGGCCTATATTCAATATGATAATTCATCTTTCTACATTCATCTTTAAATAATTTGTCAATGACTACCTAGTACATTATCCCCTTGAAATTGTTGCCATATATCTTTAGATTCTCATCACTATTCTTACCAATAGTTGCACTTCTGATGACTGATCAGAAACTTTTATGAGCTCAATTGCTTCTCACCAAAGTGGAATACCCATGGCTGTGTAGTACTTTTGTAGATTAGAAATAAAGATGTCTCCTGCTTTATTCTTAAGTAGTTCTTTATCTTTGTTACCTTCCCTTTCCATATAAAATATAGAATTAGTTTTTCCATCACTTTAAAGAATGATGTTGACATATCGATGAGAATTGCATTATATTTGTGTGTATTTACATAATCTCATGCAAACTTGAGAATATTAAAACTGAAGGGGTGTACTCTAGCCTGTCAATCAGGTCACAGCCTGATGATGCCTCCGTGCATGTCACCTTCTTATGATGATTCTGGGAATATCCTGTCTTTCTCCCTGGAGATGGGACACACTCTCTCTGCCTTCTTTTTTCCTGCTGAGAAGACACACTCAGGAGCTGGAGGAGCTACATGGAGGTTTTTCCACCACCAATGGATCCACAATACTTTCTACCCATCAGCATCATCATTCCTGCTGTGTAAATCTCAACAGGAATTCATGGGCTAATATCAGACCTATGGGTTAATATGAACTTATGGCCTTGCTCTGAACTGGGTTGGGATGTTTTATTGCCGTATAATTTCTTTTTGATATAAAGTTCTCTTTTACACACATGAGCATTTCTGTATTTGTTTCTCTCCTCAACCTGGCCTAACACAAACTGTAAATCTCTTGAGATAGTACTGATATTTCCATAAGGGTAAGCCTTCCTTTCCATGACCATGGTATAGCATTCCATTTATGAGAGTCTCTTAAGTCTTTTGTTTCTCCAGTTAGATTTATTTCTAAGGATTTGGTCTTTTGGGTAGCTATTTAAAATAATATTGTTTTCCTGATTTCCTTATCACAACTCTTTTAATATTGGCCAATTTGCTGAATCTTCCATTGGTTCCAGCAATCTTCTTGCTGAGTCTTTGGAATTTTCTATGCATGCTACTCAATCATGTGCAAATACATTGCTACTTCATCATCAATTTTGGATGCCTTTAATTTCTCTCGATTGCATGATTACTCAGGATAAGACTTTCAGTCCAATATTTAATAGGAGTGATGATAAAAGGAATACTTATTTTATCACTGACAAAAGGAATGTTCCATTTTCTCAGTCGAGAGTAATGTTGGCTGTTGGTTTGGTTACACACACTTTATTGTGTTGCGAAATTTCCTTGCAATTCCTATTTTTAAAAATGTTTATATCAGGTATGGGTGTTGAATTTTTCAAATGCCTTTTCTGCATCAAATGCAGATTCCTTTTCCTTATTTTATGAATGTGATGGGTTACACTGAATACCATATTTTTCTAATGTTGAACCATCCTTGTATACCTTGTATGAGCCGTATTTGATCATGATGTATTATTTTAAAATATATTTTTAGATTGTGTGGCTAAGATTTTGTGATGAATTTCTATATATACATTTCTTAGGGATTTCATCTCTACTTTTTCTATTTTGATGATGTCTCTGCCTGGTTTCTTTATAAGAGTTAGGTTTACTTCATAAAATGAATTTAGGAGTTTTTTGTCCTATTTTGTGTTCTGGAGTATTCTGTGTAGACTTGGTGTCAAGTCTTCTCAGAATTTACTAGAGGAGCTGTTTGAGTCCCAACTTTTTTGGTGTTTTGAATTTTTTAATGATCTGATCAATTTCTTTTTAAAAATGGGTCTTTTAGGGTTTTACCTCTGACAGTATTAGTTAAGATAGGAGGTGTGTTTCTAGAAATTTTCCCATTAGTTCTAGGTTTACAAATTTGCTGATATGCCATTTTTTTTTGGGGGGGGGGCATCACTGCTGTCTGATGGTGGGAGTAGGAGGCCCAGCCCCACTGCTGGAATTGAACCTCCATCCCAGTGGGCCGCAGTGATATGCCATTTTTAAATAGTATTATGTTACTATCCTTTTAATTTCAGATGGTTCTGTTATTATGTCACCTATTTTGTTTCTTGTCAATGGCATGTCCATTTCTACTCTGTTAGGTTAGCCAGGTTTTGTTGCTGTTGCTGTTGATCCTTTCAAATAAACAGCATTCTGTTGATGCCCCACCTGTTTCCTGATTAATTTATTTCTGTATCAACATTTATTATATAGTTTATTTGGTTACTGCAAGTACATTTTGTTACTATTTTTCTAATTGTGGAGACATTGGCTTTTTTTCTTTTGATGTGTGTTTATTATTATAAGTTGCTCACTGAGTTCTGCTTTTAATATGTCCTGAAGGGTTTTTGTTTGTTTTTTTGCTCTTTTTTTTTGTTTTTGTTTTTTGGGCATCACTGTCCTCTGGTGGTGTGAGTAGGAGGCCCAGACTTTGCTCCTGTGGAGCCACCGCTGGAATTGAACCTCCTTCCCAGTGCGCTGCAGTCCCGCGCACAACCACTATGCCACCGGGGCTCAGCCGTCCTGAAGGTTTTGATATGCTGTGATCTCATTCTCATCTGTTTTGAAGATTTTTAAAATTACATTATTTGCTCAATAACCCAGTTAGGGTTTTTTGTTGCTGTTGTTTGTGTGTGTGTGTGTGTGTGTGTGTGTGTGTGTGTGCATCACTGCCCCCTGGTGGGAGCAGGAGGCCCAGCCTTGCTCTTGAAGAGCTGCTACTGAATTTGAACCGCCAACCCTTTGGGCCGTAGTCCCGCACACAACACTATGCTACCGGGGCTCAGCCCCAACCCAGTTGTTTTTAAGCAGCTATTTCTTCCCATTTTAAATTGTGCCACACCAGCAAATGAAGATCCTGAAATCTTTGCTCCATCCGTGTCATTACAGTAGACTCTACTTTGATGCGGCTATTTTTCGCCAGTCATATTTCCAATGCCTTCCAACCTCATATTCTGGCACTCTGACAAGGTTCTGCTGCTATTCATAAGTTTCACCAGGAATTCCCACAGAAATGTATAGATTATTCTGTTCTTCATAGTTTGTTCTTTGCTTGGTAGGTTGACTGAAATCGGTTCACCATAGTTGATGGAGTTAATATTTGAAATATTATTGAAATAGCTTCTACTATCACAACCACACACAAGCCACTACAATATGACAAACTGGCAAATGGTTGTGTTTTCTTTTTCTACTTAGTGGTATTTAAATAAGCTTTATTCAATTTCCATGTATTTGATTTCTCCCTTTGATCTTCCTGTTATTGATGTCCAATGTCACAGATGTTTAATTTGACATCTGAGAATATGCTTTGTAATACCTGTTTTTAATTTACTGAGACCTGCTTTGTGGCCTAATATAGTCTGGTATGGAAAGTATTGCATGTGCATTGGAAAAGAATGTATACAGTATTGTTGTTGGGTGAACTGTTCTGTGTATGTTCCTAAGGTCAGGTTGGTTGATTGTGCTGTTATTCTTCTGGATCTTTATTGAGTTTTCAGATGTTCGTTGAAAGTGGTATATTAAGGTCTCCTATTATAATCATAGAATCAGCTATATTTGCCTTCATTTTGTTAGAATTTGATTAATGTATTTTGAGGTTCGTTTGTAGATATTTATTATGGTTATGTGTTCTTGTTCAACTGACTCTAATAATTACATGCTCTCCTTCTTTGTTTCATAGGCTATTTTCACCTTAAAGTCTGTTCACCAGAAATCAGTATTGCCATTCCTGATCTTTTTTATTGCTATTGCCTTGATTTTATTTCCCCCATTAATTGAATTTTAGTCTTTTTTTGTCTTTGTGTCTAAGGTATGTATCTTACAGACAGTTTATAGATGGGTTCTGTTTTATTATGCCATTCTGCTACTCTCTTGATGGGTACATTTAATCCATTTTCATTCGGTGTAATTATCAATAGTAATGAATTTATTTTTTATCATTTTACCTTTTTACTGCATGGTTTTTGTTTTCTGAGGTATGTATGTGTGTGTGTATGTGTGTTGCTGGTGGTTTTTTCGTTGGTTGGTTGGTTGGTATGCAGGTTTTTGCTGGTAGGTCTTTTAATTCCATGTAATTTGCTGTGATGTGTTCATTTTGTACGTGGTTTACCTCATCCTTTTTATTACTGTTGTTTTAAGATTTTTTATTATAAAATCTTTATAATTTCCCTCTAATCATGTTTTAATATGGTTTATTCATGTTCTTTGTTGTTATCCTGTAATTTATTAATTTTCCCCCAAGTTCAAAATGACATACACTATCCTGACACTTACTTGATGTCTCTAATTAGTTTTTAAGTTGTAAAAAAATATATACCTGCTTCTCTATAGTTAATCTCTAGAAGAAGACAAGGCATTCTACTCCTGTAAAGATTTACAATCTCAGAAACCCACAGGGGTAGTTCTACTCAGTCATATATGGTCACTATGAGTTAGAATTGACTTGATGACAGGGAATTTTATTTTCAGTCTTACAACATTATTTTTACTCTGGATACTTCTGTATCTGGATTGACTCCTGGGTGATATTTTGGTGTATGTTACTCTCAAGCAGTTCTCTACTGTTGTTGATTCATTGTCCAAATAATCACCCCCCTTTATTATTTCTTATAAGATTGCCTGATTTTCACAAATTCTGTGTATCTGGAAATGTCCTATTTAATTATTATATTTGAGGAATGATTTTGCTAGGTTCTTGGGTGGCTTCCTTTTTACTTTCAGAGTTTTAAAGACACCATACCATTGCCATCTTAGCTGCATGTTTTCTGCTGAAAAAAATCAGAACTTAGTCTTGTTGGTTCCCCTTTGTGTGAAATCTTTGTTTTCTAGAATTTCTTTCACCATTTTTGTCTTTGATTTTGAAAAGTTTGACTTTGATATGTTGTATTGATTTTCTTTTGGGATCTCTCCTCTTTGACTTGGTTTTATTTTTCTTCTTCTTCTTCTTCTTCTTCTTCTTCTTCTTCTTCTTCTTCTTCTTCTTCTTCCTCTTCTTTTTCTTCTTTCTGTTCGTTTCCTGAATGCGTATTTTCTCATTCTTAATAATGTTAGGATGTTTCCTTCCAAAAACTGCTCAAAACTTTTCTCTGTGTTTTTTCATTTTCTAGCTGTTCCAGAAATATGATTACATGTTATTCTTCTTGATGGTGTCCCATAGTTCTAAACCATTTTTCCTTCATAATAATGGTGTCATAAAATATTTAGGGGATTGACTAACTTTGCTGAGTACTCATGAACTTTAAATAGTCTCTTCATATATTTCATGGAATAGTACCCATTAATAAAAATGCAAAAAGTGCCAATACATAGTTACATTGATGAATCTGAAAATTTTTTGCATTGAATCAAATAAGTCAGGCTCAAAGATATGCATTTTGATTAGAACTGCATTTAGTCTATAGATGTATGTGGTGAAAATTAAAATCTTAAATGAGTACTGTGACTTATACTACATAACAGGGTATATCTTTCTAATTTTTAGACTTTCATTTATCAAGGGTATTTTTATTGTTTTCAATATGTTTTCAGTATACAGAACTGGCATATGCTTTAATATAAATATCCCTATATATTTCATAGCTTTTTAATTTACAATCAACATTTAATACTTAAGTATCAATTATTTCTAATAATTACAGTTATTGTTTTGTATGTTAGTTTTATATTTTGTGGTTTTGCTTAATTTGTCCATTTTTTGTTATTTCTTTTTATTTTAATTATATTTTGACTCCTAAAAAGTTGTGGATATTCTACATATGCCATCATATAAAAATAGAATTCTGACTTGTTCATTTCTAATCTATATGACTTTCATCTTACTTTCTAGCTTTACTTCACAGGCTAGACCCTCCAGTGTAATGTTTAGTATAAATGGAAAAAGACAACATCGCTGCTTCCATTTCCCAGGAGGGAAGTTTTACCAAGAACTGTAATAATTTTGCTAAGTTGTTACACGGTACCTAAGTTGTTACATGGTACCTTCAGGCGTTCTCTTTAATAGTTATTTTCCTGAGCATTTTTGTGATGTATGTTGTGTCCATTGAGTCCATTCCAATATGAGCAAGCATTAAAAGTTACCCACACTATTTAGACCTATGTGGAGATTTTGTCTTTCTCCTTTCATCTACTAATATAAAGAATTACATTAATTTGTTTTCAAATGTTAGAACAATTACAAGCATGGTCATAACTTTTTTTCTTTCTTTCCTCTGCCATATTACACAGACCCATCAGGAAAATGAGGGTTATTTGGTAGGAGGAAAAAAGGTTATGGCTCTGAGAAACATTAAGTAGTCCACTGCATTGTCGGTCATCCCTGGCTCTTCTACCCATTATCTGTTTTATACATGAAGATTAATTTCCTCCTTTTATTTTATTTTTTTAATTTCCTCCTTGTAAATCATCTTACTATAGACCATCCACTTTGTGCCTTTATCCTTATCCAAACGGTTTTCCAATTTTCAAATTGCTTTTCTCTAACAACCCACTATTCTCAGCAGAGAAGAATGTTTCATCAGACTCTCGAAACATTTGTTAACTTCCCTCTTCCTATGCCCTGATAAAATTTAACTGAGAAAAGATGATCCCCTTGTCCTGAGTCCTTCTCAAAGATAAAACATTATGATAACTTTTCCCTCCTGGCATTACCCATTTAGTTCTTCCTCTGATATAAGCTATTATTTTTCCTTCTTTCTATTTGTCTTTCATTTTTCACCCAACTTCCTAACTTCAGAAGGGCATCAGATCTAACTGCTGTGCCAGTCCAGAATACTGGAAATAAAATCATTCTAGTAAGTACTTCTCTTTCATTCCACTTCCATTCATGTTGTGTGGGATTATATAGATACAAAAGTAATAGGTTTTCACTGCCACTAGGCAGGATGGCATTATTGAGGGTCCAAAACTAATTTGGTGAAATTCTTTTATTAAGATTCTCAACTTGTGTGTTTCCTTGAGCTCTGATTCTTCCCTTAGAGATCAAGGTTTAAACTTGATGACACCAGCAAACATCTTCAAAAAGAAGTAGATATTATTCTTTTCCTATCCAGTTTTCATATAAATACTACATGCTAACTGATTGGGCCACTGAAACTTCCAGTTTTATATTCAATTTTATTGTCCCGTTTTTCACTACACTTTTATTTCTAAAAGAATGTATTTTCATTTATAGAACATCTTAGTTGATTTCCATAAGAAGATTTGCCTTAAAAAGCTAACTCTCCATGAACAGAAATTGTAATCCCTTGTAGTTTTCTGTTTCCAAAGACTCCTGTCTCAAAAGCAACTCTGATTCTTTTATTAACTTCTCATATTTCATCAAAGTCTTGATATTGTGCTAGCTTCAGGACACAGCAAATTTCATGTTTAATTAATTCTTCTATGTGTGATTTAATTTTTATTCTATTCTTATGTTTGTATCTCTTGCTTCTGTATGTGAAGATTATGTTTTACATTGTTTTCTTGATTCTAAAAGTAATAATCCTTGTAAATTTTTTTAAATGAAGAAAAAGTGACATATCTCTTCAACCTAAAGATAAACTGCAATGAATATTGTGGCAGTCATGTGCTTATGTTAATTTTATGATTGAAATGTAGGGGTGGAGTCTAGCCTGTTAATCTGGTGATAGCCATTGAGTAGCCAATGAGGCCTCTATGTGGGCATGGCTTTCTCCTGAGACTTCTGGGAAATCTCGCCATATTTATCTCGTGAAGATGAGAAGCTATCTTCCCCAGTTGTTGGGAGTTAGTTTCAGAGATGATTAATCACGGACAAGACAAGATGGCAGCGTTCGAGAAGCTGGAGGAGCCGGCGGAGAGACCACACAGCTTTACCCTGATGGAGCCAGACCTCTGAAGCTGGGGCGGCCAGATGGAGACCTCTGCCAGCAATGAGTTGCTTCTCCTGTTGATGGACCCTGAGCCCTGGAGGCGAGGTGCCCTGCCAGCACCAGGATTCTGCACCCACTGACCTGTGACTTCGTGAGTCGGAAGAAGACTTTATAGACTGATTTCGGGCATATGGGTTAATATCGGACTTATGGCTTTGACCTGGACTGGGATGGGATACTTTCTCCCTGTCCCATTCCTTTTGTATATAAACCCTTTCCTTATACCAATATGCGTGTCCTTGAATTTGTTCCTCTAGTCTACCCAGACTAACACAAATATGCTAGCACATTCTCTACCATGAGCTTTTGCTTTCATGTAAATAGATCTAAATAGACTGATGGTCAACTATGCTTAATAGCAATCATGTTATATGCCTATGTTGTCCAATATAACAGAAAGCAACCCAATATAATGATTGAATATTTGATAACTGAATGAACTAAATTGGGATGTACTTAACTGTAAGATTTGCTACAAATTAAGTATGGAAAGGGGGGAAAACAGAAAATACCTCATTTTTAGTTTTATGTTTATTATAATTTGAAAATATTTTCACTATATTGGATTAAATAAAGTCATTAAAATTAACTGATTGGTTTTGTTTCACTTTAAGTTACTTTTTAATGAATCATGGGTTCTAGGCAACTTAAGAGTACATGTCATTCATATTTCTTGCTCTTAGTTAATTTCTATTAGACAACACAATGTATTTTTTCCTTAGTGTTGTATCACAGATTATTTTGCATGATAGAAGAAATGTTTCAAGATTACATCTTTTGGTATCCATTCTCTTTCCAGGAGAAAGCTAAGGCAATTTGCTCCTAGAAAGATTACAGCCTTACAAACACTATTGTGTAGTTCACTCTGTCTTATCAGATCGCCAAGTTAGAAATGACTCATCAGCAATTGTTTAGTGTTTTTGTTTATTAAAGATTTTGTTAATTAAAGATAGTATACTTTCACAATATTACATACTTTTTAAAAAAAGAAACATCCTTAATGATATATTTTTATCATACTATTTTTATATCACTGTATTGAAGGCTACAACTCAGTTTCGATAGTATGCATAGAATATTGGTGGTCACATGGTTGTTATAATAGCTGAACTTGTACTTGCTCATATGAGATTGTTAGCAGAATTAGGTTCTTGCCTATGCTGAGAGAAAGATTTGTTTGGGTTGGACATACAAGCAACACAAGAAAATTTTTAAAATTTTTTTTGGATTTTTAGGCATCACTGCTCTCTGGTGGTGGGAGTAGGAGACCCAATCTTTGCTCCTGTGGAGCTGGAATTGAACCTCCATCCCAGTGGGCCGCAGTCCCACGCACAAGCACTACACCACTGGGGCTCAGGTGCAGCACAAGAGAATTATAATGGACACTCCTAGAAAGAAGAAAACCACATCCAGTACTGCCAATAGTATTGGCATTTTTGCAGATGCTTGAGAAGCTTGGAACGTCATTGTGTGCTTGCTCTGTTCCCACTAGATGACTTTGAGTAGATACTCTCTCCCCTGTTTATAAACTTAGTCTTTCTTGCTATGGCAGTTAGATTGTATACTTCGGTTACTCCATAAATATTTAAAGGCTGGCTATTCCCTGTTCCTTTCTTCCTTTCTCCATTTGTTTTTCTTTTCTTGTATTCTTTTTTTGTTGAGTGCTCTGATAGGAAGTATAATATCAATATTAAGAGTATTAATGGTCTCTGGGGTCAGACTGAATGGCTTTAAATCCTAGCTCTGCCTCTCACCAGCTGAGTTACTTTGGACAAGCTATGTAATTTCTCTGGTATCTGTTCCCCAGTTATGAGTTAGTGAAGAAAATTATATTTACACCATATTTTTTTACTAAACATAATAGCATTACTTTTATCAGCATACTTCTAATAGTACCTATAAGGAAAAGCTATTATCAGTGTGCAGTTAGAATTTCTTTTATAGTAATAATTAATGCCAAACTAGTCCCAAGAAGCTGGATATTGAATAAGTCCCAAAAGAACAACACTTGTCAAATGACAGTAAGTTCCATGTTCCTCCCATTCTTCCCTTGAGTATATTTCCTCTTTTTTCTGGCCTCTGTGAATTGCTGCAGAATCTCACAGAATTCAAGAGAGTTGTAGAAATGTCTCATGCAGTGATTGTTGCCATTGGCTCCAAAGTCCAAAGGTCAGGTGGGCGTAAGCTAGATGCTGAGGTCAGAAGATGCCCTCCACTCCTGGCTCTTGCACACCCCCTGATTCTCAGTGGACTCATTTAATATGCAGCAGGATAACATTGAAGGGAATCCTGTTCATAGTGAACTCACAAGTGAATCCTATCAAAAACTTCCCGCACCTTCTTACAGGATTCATGCAAGGAAAGGTCATTGGGTACAAAGTAGGTGGTGCAATAAAATTTTACCCAAATGTAATCATCTATCCTCCACCCCTAGACTATAGTTTCTTTATGCACATACATGTCATAGAGGCTCTGGAAAAAAATGTTTCTGGTAGGCATTGGCCTCCTACTAACCTTAATCAGTACAGGTTTTTCCCCAAGCCACCCAAGAAACATTTTTCTTTATCCTCTCAGTTGTAGGATATAATTCCTTAAGTGCAATTTAAGTAAGAATAACTAAAATATCTACTAAACCAAGGACAGAACTCAATCTCATCCTATTCCTATTTGTTAACAGATGATATCATCCAAAATGAAACCAGCCATGGCATATGAAATCCATGATAATGTGCCACATGAGGGATTGGTGTTGGCAGGGCCATATCAATTGAGTGTAGCTCAGAGTATCTACCACTTAGTAAGCATCTTGTGGGAAAGATGCACAGTAGATCCCCAAGCCAAACCCATGGCCATCTAGTTGATTCCAACCCTCAGCAACTCAGAAATTCCACAACTGTAAATCTTTACCATAACAGCCTCACATTTCTACCTCCTGAGGACCAGCTGGTGGCTTTAAGCCACTGAACTTGTTGCAATGGCACAGCATTTATCCCACAGTGCCACCAGAATGCTTTAAAGCTCTGAGTCAACTATGATAAACATGCAAAATATTAAAAAGGACAAGCACTGAGTGATACAGCAATAAATAAAATGTGTGCCTTTCCTTAATGGGTTCACTGAGTGTTGAGAGGAAGAAATTTGATAATAAATCATCCCACTGTAGTTGTGGTTAAAATGCAGCACAAGGGAAGGCTGGGCTCCGTCTTGATGGTTCATAGAGGTAGCGTGCTCTGAGCTGAATCGGGGCCCTGGTTTCTGGTCTTAACCTCCTGTCATTGAATTGCATGTGTACATTCATGGAAGACAGTCATAAAAACAAAATGTCTTCAATTTCCAGAAGTGCATTAGTAGTTGATTGTGGAACAGTTGACTGCTTTGGGGGCAAGAGCAAACTCGCTGTTTTTCTATGCACTTGATATGAATATAGGAGATGCTTCAGCATTTCCCACCACAGAAGTGCCAAGAGAATTACAATCCTGCTCAGGGGTTGCTTTCTATTGCAGACACCCGATTATCAAGCAAAATATCAAAATGAAAAACATGCATTGCCACTGAGTTGATTCACTTTGTCAAGACCAATACTAAATACAGTAGGAACAAAACAGTCCACAATTTTCTGAAAGAGGAGGAAGTCTTTCCCTAACAATGAAAAAGAACTAAAAAGACTTATATTTTGAATAGAAAAGAGCTCTCTAGAATTTGTTAAAAAAGAAAAGAAAAACTTTTCCTCGTGGGGAATCCAGGACAGATGATCCCATCAGCACCAGTGATGGGAGTGGCAATATCAGGAGGGTAGAGGGGGGGTGGAGTAGGAAGGGGGAGCCAATGACAAGGATTTACATATGGCCTCCTCCCTGGGGAACGGACAACAGGAAAATGGGTGAAGAGAGACATCGAACAGTGTACGATATGAAAAAATAATAATAAGTTATAAATTATCGAGGGTTCATGGGGGAGGGGGGAATGGAGAGAGAGGGGATACATGAGGAGCGAATACCAAAGACTTAAGTAAAGAGAAAATGTTTTGAGAATGATGATGGAAACGAATGTACAGATGTGTTTTTGCATGCAATGGATGTATATATGGATTGTAATAAGCCACCAATTGTGTGAGCCCCCAATAAAATGATTTTTTAAGTTTTCCTTGGATAGAAATGATCTTTTAGAATGGGAAATAACAGGGTAATTACCGAGTTACTGCTTACTCTCAGTTAAATTATCTAAGTGTAATGCTGAGGTGGCTTTGCATATTTTAAGCTATTTCTACTGATAAAACCTATACATCGACAACCTTTATTCAAGCTTTGGAGCTGTAACTTGGCAGAAACAAATTGCCTGCTTGCTTGCTTTTTGTACTGAAGGAAATTTATCTGTGAATTGGAAAGTTTCTTTACTCATTTGCCCATCTTTGTTCTCTTTTCGTCTCATATCTGTCTCATAAGTCAGTTAGTAGCCCGTTCTTAGATACAGTGCGTAGTAATGAGGGGTGCAAATTTTGATCGAAAGTTTGTGTTCTGCTGTAACTTCACTATTGCCTTGTCATTCAACTAGGGCCGAGGAGCATTTCATTTGACTTTCATCGCTTAGTGGGTTACTTGTTACCCTGATAACTACAAGATCAGCATTTTAAAGCCACCAATTGTGCTTTGGAGGAAAGATAAAGCTATATATTCCTGTAAAAACTTACAGTCTCAGACCCACAGGGGCAGTTCTCCCCTGTCCTATAGAACTGCATGATTCTACAGGATTCAACTTGATGTCAGTAGTTTGGTTTGTTGTTGGTTTGGGTTTTCATTGGAAAGTCAAGGTTTGTAAATCTAGATTAATAATGATAGCAGTTGACTGACTACACCTATTCATCAATGCAAGTGTTTAGGAGTGTTTTGACAGGTTCAATATATGATACATAAGCCTTACTAGATGTGTTTCTCTTACTTTTCCAATTTATATTAAGAAACAAAAAGGATGCTCTGGAGGACGTACCTATTCACTATGTTTGTTGTGGTTTCATTTGTTTTCAGTTTTTATTTATTCCAAGTAAGTCACATTCTGTCTTTGCTGTGCTTTGTGGTTATAAGTTGTTTGGGTCTGGTTATACATTTCTATACATAAGAATGCCCTGATTAATGTAGGCTAGCAGTTTCAAAGTAAAACCCTATGTCCTTTGTAGATATTGAATACACTAAGGTAATTTCAACAAAATTGCTACTTGGAACAAGAATACAGGATTTGTGAGTGAATAAAACTTAAGGCAGTGCCAAGTCAAAAGACATGTGTAAAGTTGTGAAACTTTATCACCAAGGGATTCTCTGTTCATTTGATGTCTCGCTCAACCTCACATAATAGAAAGAGAAAGGTTTAGTCCAGTGGTTCTCAGCCAGGAGCAATCTTGTCCCCAGGAGACATTTGGCAATGATCGGAGGTGTTTTTTGATTGTCAAAACTGGCAGAAAGGAGGAATATTACTGGTAGCTAATGTGTAGAGGTCAGATATGCTGCTAAATGCTATACAATACACAGTGCAGCCCCCTTTTTTTAACAAAGAATTGGCCAGTCTAAAATGTCATTAATAGCAAGGATGAGACACCAGTCTAATCTGATGAATGTACATTTTAGGTGTTGGGGCTCCACATTCCTCCAGGTCTGTGCTCATATCAGAGCTACCACTATGACTTGTCAGCTGCTTCTTTGATAAGTGAACACCTCTCTGTCTTGATCTAAATTAGTAAGATTCCTGAGTAACTGAGGTAGGGTGCTGGCCTCATCTGCAATGACACACACACACACACACACACACCATATCCATTCATTCTTTCTCTTCTTTGTGTACCTCAACATACAGTCTGTCTCTTTCATGTATGTTTGGCAGCCCTGAAGTGGCAATAATTATTCTGACACACTGACAGCAGTCCCCTGCCATGTTGGCCTTGTGTCTTTTTAATGAGCCCAATGAGAGGCACTGTGGGAAATAGGGGAAGTTAAATGGTACCATTGTGAGTGGTCCTGTGCCTTTCCAAGTTGGTTGGATTTTTTGCCAAACCTAAGAAAGCTCTTGTGTGTCTGGCATTGAACACCTTTTCACTGTGGTTTGATAGAGATGAGTGGATAGGTGTTTCCTTTCAAGAGATCTGCTTTGCCTGGACTGCCACATTCAGGGGCTTACAAAGGGCTGGTGAGGTTTGAGATACTGAATTTTTAGCAAAAAACATTTATAAAAACAAGGAACAGATGTCCTGTGACCTGTCTCTACTCACTCCAACACCTTAATGTCTGTTCTTGGATGTCAATCATTCCACATATAATTCCCAAGTATTTATAGCATGCAAAGAATATTCATGTAGAACTGATAATATTCAAACCGAAACCCACTGACACTGTCAATTCCCACTCATACCAGCACTGCAGGACAGAGGAGAAATGTTTCTTTGAGTTTTGAGACCATACATTTTTACAAGAGTTGATTGTGCTGAGTTTGAACTGCTGAATATGCAATTAGCAGCATACTGCTTGACCCACTGTATCACCATGTCTCCTTGGAACTATTCATAGAAATGGGGAAAACTACCTTCCATAGATTCCCCACAAAAGCGTTGTTAGAGAGGTGAAGTGATCTTGCAGAAGAGCAAACTCCTGGGAGAATGTAAAAGAACAAGATAGACAGGGTAAGTCACCCAATGGTTAAGCACGGGGCTGCTGATCAAGACTTTGAATGTTCCAGCCCAGCTGCTCGACAGGAGACAAACCTGGTAATCTTCTCTCATGAATGTCAGCCTAGAAACCATATGGGACAGCTCTTCTCTGCCACGGAGGGTGGCTAGCAATTGCAGTGGACTTGGCAGCATTTAATAAGTGAATGTTTCCTCCCCTCTTCTGCACTTGAATCAGAAGTACCATCAGTCCTGCCAATCTTCCCAGAAGTACCCAGAAATTGTCTCAAAAATCTTTTAAAAAAAACACCTTTATTGTGAATTGGGTGAAGGTTAACAGAGTAGATACTCTGTTTTTCATTCAGTAATAACACACCATTCTCCTAACCTCAACTTAGTACAATCCCTGAAATAGACTATCTCCTCCCAGGTGTTTCTTATTTCCAGTTCTCCTTTTTCCCTAGTCTTTGTGAATGTTGTCCTTTGGTAAATGTAATTTTACCTTAAATTATGTATTATCTTAAGGCGTACATACCTCACTAGTATTTATAGATCTGTGTTTATTTCCCTCATAGACCTATCTATTGTTTGCCTGAATTTGAGCTTGGGCTGGGGTAAGGGTTTAGTTTCAGATCAAAAGGTAACAAAGGCAGGGTCACTAGTCCCTCTCTGACCAGTAAGCCTGGTCTTTCCTATAACTTTGAGCGTCATTCTACATTCTTCTCCCATTCTAGCAAGGACCTTCTAAAGTGGCCATTTCAGATGTTGGTAGTAGGAGCCAGGCGTCATCCAGTTCGTCAGGCTTCAGGGTCTAGAAGACAAATATTCACATTTTCATGTTTCTTTCTTTCTTTCTCTTTTTTAAATCATTTTATTGGGGGCTCGTACAACCCTTATCACAATCCACACAGACATCCATTGTGTCAAGCACTTTTGTACATTTGTTTCCCTCATCGTTCTCAAAACACTTGCTATTCACTTGAGCCCCTGGTATACAATCCTCATTTTTTACCTCCCTCCCTGCTCCCCCATCCCTCTTGAAGCCCGGATAATTTATAAATTATTATTATTTTATCATATTTTACACCATCTGACGTTTCCCCTCACCCAGTTCTCCACTGTCCATCCCCCAGGGAGGATGTAGATCCTTGCAATCGGTTCTCTCTTTCTACCTTTCTACCCCACCTTCCTCCACCCTCCCATTATCACCCCTCCCACCACTGGTTCCAAGAGATTCTTCTTTCTATTTTTATCACTCCTCTCTCTTCCTGTGAGGGGAAGATCAGTGGGTGCTTGTGTTAGTCCGGGTATGCTAGAGGAACAAATTTAATAGACACGCATATATATATAAGGAACGGGTTTATATACAAGAGGAATAGGACATTGAGCCCAGTCCATTTGAAAGTCACAAGTCCGATATTAACCCATAAGCCCGAAATCAGTCTATAATCTCCTTCTGACTCACGAAGTCACAGATCAGCGGGTGCAGAATCCTGGCCCTGGCAGGGGTCTCCACATGGCTCCTTGCTTCCAGAGCTCAAGGTCCATCAACAGCAGAAGCAACTCATCGCTGGCAGAGGTCTCCATGTGGCCAACCCAGCTTCAGAGGTCTGGATCCATCAGGGCAAAGCTGTGTGGTCTCTCCGCCGGCTCCTCCAGCTTCTTGAATGCTGCCATCTTGTCTTATCTGTGATTCATCGTCTCTGAGACTAATTCTCAACAACTGGAGAAGATAGCTTCTCATCTTCACGAGGGAGGGAAATATCGCGAGATTTCCCAGACGTATCAGGAGAAAGCCATGGCCACACGGAGGCCTCATTGGCTACTCAATGTTTATCTCTAGATTAACAGGCTAGACTCCACTCCTACATTTCAATCATAAAATTAACATAAGCACATGACTGCCACAGCGCTCCTTAAATGACTGCTCAGAAACGTTTTAAGATCCCAGGTACTATCCACCAAAGTAAATTGTAGAAAATTCTTTGTGAACTGTGTTATGCAAATTCATCTTGGAGTTACCAAAAAGTTTGGGACTGAGCCCCGAAGTTCAGCACTCTCTTTTCCTTGAGGTGTTTGGTTAAGTCTAGGAAGTTTTTATGATTTTGTCCTCTGTATGCTTTATCTCATTTAAAGATATCTTTATATCTTTATATCTTTATATCCCCCGGTAAATACATACCCGGGGGAACCAAAAGAAAAATGGAATTTTGTTCAAAGCTCTGTATTTGTTTATTTTTTACAGAACAGCCTTATCACCTCAAAAATACTCTCCATTTACACTTCATATATTTGTCAAATCTGCAATTCACTCTTGGAAACATTTTTTCTTTACTTTTGGTGGGGAGGGGGAACATTTTTCAAACTCATCTGTTTGGATGACTGACAGCACCTCCCTTGTTTTATCTTTACCTCTTCCTTGTCATCAAATCGCTCCTTTCATGTCGTTCTTCATTCATGGAAACAAAATGAAGTCACACAGAGCAAGGTCAGGTGAGTCAGGTGTGTGGGTCAAGAGAGGTATTCTGTTTTTTGTCAAAAACTGTTGCACTGAACTGGGAGGGCTGTGTGAGCAGGTGCATTGATGTGGTGGCAAAACTAGTACCCTGTCTGCCACAATCAGGCCTTTCATGTCATACACCTGCTATGCAATCTTTGCAAACTTCTAAATAGAAACTTTAACAGTTTGACCTGGTGGGAATGACCTCCAAATGCACTGTGAGTAGACATTTATGTCCATTCTGGAAATTGAAGGATGCCCAGAACAAGGTTTGTTGTCAATCAACAGTTCACCCTTTTTAAATGAGAGAACAACTTGAGCACTTGATTTTTTTTCCCATAGTGCTGTCATTCTAAACTATGTTCAACATCCCAAAGTTTCTGCATTCAAGAAACAAAATTTCATAGGCAGACACTGTTATCTTAAATCAACCATCACTTCCGACTCCCAGGAGCAAAGGCTGGGCCTCCTACTCCCACCACCTGAGGGCAATGATGCCTAAAAAAATAAAAATAAAAATAAATAAATCAACCATCACAAAAAGCAAAGTTCAAGCAAACCTGCTTTTACAAAAAAAAAAAAAAATCAGTGTCTAGAGAGAAACTTCCCAGGCAATGCCACTGGGTGCACTAACTCAGAGCAAGTTACTTCATGCAGGGAAAAAAAATACATACTACAAAAACTCCACCCAATAGAACTTTTTCCAAGATGTTTTTGGTACTCCCTCATATATACCAATATTTTTGGAGGAATATTTTCACTATAGCAATTTCAGAGGTCATAGTGAGTCAATAGGCAATAATGTTGGAAATTAGCTCTACTTACCTTCTTTAGATCAATAACTCTAAGACAAAATCTAAGATCCGTAACTCAGAGTGGAATGGAGAAATGAGACAGAATTTGAATGGGACTTTGAAAGAGAGGAAAATATTTCAGGTGCCACCGTGTGGTACAGGGATCTTAGGGCTCTTCTAGCTATCTTCTTTGCAAGTTCTTTTGAGTAGAACCATGGTCTAATGAATGGGGCCATATAAATAGGACCTATTTACATCTCTAACATAGGAATTAGTCAATTTTGTCTTCCTGCTGGATTTAAAATGAGCCATCTCAGAAGCAGAAAATGGTGAATCTCATTGCCATCGAGAAAGAACTAGGACTGTATTAAGTACTCTGGATCCCAAAGATCCGTGTGCGGCACCTCCTCAATCTAGGGGATGGAAGCTTGAACCCGGGAGGTGATGGAGAAGTGGCAACAGCACCAAGAGTCAGAGCACACCGAAGCACAGGGACGACCTTGCTGGCCCACTGAGCAAGAAAGCTGAGTGCTTTCAACTGGAGGCTTATGGGGATAGAACAGGGAAGCTCCAGGCACTGAAATGGAGGAAGCTAAATTGGCCAAATTAAGGATCTCCAGACAAGCACCTTCAGGCTGAAACTAATGGCAAAGTGATGCCCTTTGGCAATTTATCAGCACCACTGAAGGACCTGTAGCACGTTCCACGCAGGTCAGAGTCCAAGGAAGCCCTTTGTTGCAGGGTTAAATACAGCTGGAGGCACAACTGCGAAGAGACTCTTCTGACTGGAGAACTTGAGACTTTCTGACTCCTTAATAAAGTCCATATTTGGGGGGCTGAGCTCCGGTGGTGTAGTGGTTGTGTGCGGGACTGAGGCCCACTGGGTTGGAGGTTCAAATCCAGCAGCAAGGCTGGGCCTCCTACTCCCACCGCCAGAGGGAAGTGATGCCCCCCCCCTGAAAAAAATAATAATAAAAAATAAATAAGTAAAATAAAGTCTATATTCATGAGGATTGTCATTGAGTACTCTGTAGCTATTACAATAAACTACTGAATGCAGCATACAAGTGGAGTGCTGCAGGAGAGTTGGTTGGTGTCAGAAGAGGTTTTTAAAAAGACAAAAGGACGGTGAGTGGAGCCATTTGTGACATCTGCCTTGGGGTCACTGGACACGGGTTGAAGCTGATCCTCTTCTCCCGTTGGGAAGTCAGAGAAGTTCAGAGACCACACCGACACCACTGTAGCACACAGTTAAAATTACAGAGACGAGAAAGCATGGGGACATTTGGACAAGTTCTTCAAGAAAATAATAGCAGGAGTTTGGAGTTACATTAAAGGAAGTGAAACAGAAAAGAACGCAGTTTTCGAATAATGTACACTTACCCTTTTTATTTTGGGGGCATCACTGCCCCTCCAAAATGTGGGAGTAGGAAGACCAGCCTTGCTCCTGGAGAGCTGCTGCTGGATTTTAACTGCCAACCCAGTGGGCCGCAATCCCATACACAGCCACTAACCACCAGGCCTCAGCCCTGTACATTTATCTTTTATTGTCTAAACTGAGATATTTTGGCACTATTTCATTATATCATTTTTCACATTGTTATGTTAATGAAGTTAGACCAGACTAGGGGTCCCAACTCTAAACAAGTGGGAGCAGAAGAGACACCTGGATGCAAACAGAGGGCTGCAGATGGACTGTATGGGAGGACTGTTTCCAAGAAAATGAATTCCAGTGCATGATTCCTGAATGACTAGCAATTGCTGGCAACTAGAAGAAACACTCACTGAAGAAGCTGACCTTGTCGAAACTCTGATTTAGACTGTGACCCTCCAGAACTATCAGAAAAATAAATTTCTGTTCCTTAAAGCCACTTGTGCTATTTCTATGGTGCAGCTCGAAGTACTAGGTAAAGGACACTCACCTTTGCCACTGCTGCCCCTCCGTTTCTCTGACCGTCGCTTTCTGCCGTTGCCCATCCCTATCACTGTTGGTTTTGAACTGCTCACTTGACTGCTACCCGCCCAACGCGTGTGGCCCTTACACCACCACGGCTCCTACCAGAAACAAGAAGAGGGGAGTAAAAACAGTAAGTAGACGACTTTGTTATCCTGAAAGCATTTGATCGCTTTGTGTTTGGTAATTTATTATTAATTCCAAAAGACAACTCACTGCCATCCAGTTGATGCTGGCACACGGCGACTCTGCAGGACAGAGTATAACTGTCCCATGTGAGTTCCCAAGACTGTGACTGTCCAGGAGGACAAACGCTGTCTTTTTCCCTCAGAGCTGGCTGGGGATTTCAAACTGTGGGCCTGACAGCTAGCAGTCCAATACAAAACCACTGCACTACCAGAGCTGTGATTTACGAATGTCAGCAGTCTGTAAATGCATTTGTTGTTTCTTCAAGT
>PVJH01019501.1:0-42089 GCA_004026705.1 Nesogale talazaci
TGTCTTTGTAGTTGTCTCCATTGGGAAATATCTATTTTCAGTCTTGTAGGTTTATTTTATTTTGAGAACTGCTTTAAGTGGCCTGATTTCTGGGTGCTGGTGTCTTGTGTTTTGATCTCAGGTTAATACCTGCTATTATTGATTCTCTTGTCCAAAGAACTCTCCTTGCTATCTCTTGTAATGCTGGTCTTATTTTTTAGAAATTCCTTAAAATCTCCCTGTCAGGAAAACCCTATTTTTCCCTTGTAATTGAGGGATAGTTTTCTTGAACATAAGATTCTTGGCTGGCAAGTTTTTTTCCTTCAGAGTTTTATATGTGTTCCTGCTTTGCCTCATGCCTCCCAGCTTTCTCCTGACAATTCCAAACTTACTTTATTTTTTGAAATAATTTTATTGGGGGCTCTTACAGCTCTTACAACATTCCATACATCACTTATATCAAGCATATTTGTACAGACATTACCATCATTTTCTAAACATTTGCTTTCTACTTGAGCTCTTGATATCAGCTCCTCTTTTTTCCCTCCCTCCCTACTCCCACCCTCATAACCCCTTGATTATTGTTTTCATGTCTTACACTGACTACTGTCTCCCTTCACCCAGGTTTTTGTTGTTCATCCCCTAGAGTGGTTCAACCTTCTAATACCGTGGTGTTTCATGCAGTTCATGTGGCGACCCCCCCACCATAAAATTATTTTTGTTGCTTTTTCATAACTGTAATTTTGCTACTGTTATGAATCAGGCAACCCCTGTGAAAGGGTCGTTCAGCCCCCCAAAGGGTCGTGATCCACAGGTTGAGAACCACTGCCTTAGGTGGACTCTGCATTGATCACTACAATCCTCCAAACTTATTTTTATTGCATCCCCTTTTTAGGTCACTTTGCTTTTTCTTCTAGCTGCTCTGTGTCCTGATTCTTTCCATGTCCTTTTTCCTGGAAACTTTAACTACATTATGTCATGGGATTTTCTTTTGGCTTTTATCATGTTTGAGTTTCTTTTCAACTTTTTTTTTTTTTTTTGGTTTTTTTTTTGGCATCACTGCCTCTGGTGGTCGTGGGCGCTACCCAGTGCTGCTCCTGAGAGCCGCCGCTGGATTTGAACCGCCAAGCCCGTGGGCCGCAGTCCCGCACTCAACCACTTACGCCACTGGGACTCAGCCTTCTTTCAACTTTTTGAATGGTTATTTTATCCTTTTTGTGGTGTTAAGTTTTCTTTCAACAGTTCTTAGACTATTTTCTCTGTTTGTTTTTTTTTTTAATTTGTTTATTTCTTCTGCTCTCCAACCCAAATGAAAGTTGTAAGTTATTTGTCTTGGTATTGTCCCACTTAATTCTTAAGAGTTTCTTCAGATTTTTTGTTCTTTATAGTTGACTTTCAAGCTCACTAATAAATCCTTACAGTGTTTCAGTTCTTTGCTCCTTCAAAGTGATGTCTAATTGTACTAATTTAGTATTAATATTGTAGACTTCGATTTGGAATTTTGGTTAATTTCTGTTTTTCATTTATTTTGTCAGATTGTTCTTGTAATATTTATCCAGGTTCTTCTAAAACTTTTTTGTAGCTCTTGGTCTTTTTCCCCCTCTGTGGGAAGTTTGGGAGCATTTCTTTGGATTTTCTGATCTTTCCGTTGTCTTTTCTTCCTCAGAAAGATCTCTTTACTCTGTATTTTGGTTACTTTTTGTGCCATTTTTTTCTTGTTTCTTTGTATAAACTGAGGCATGGTGATGTAGCTGTTAAAAGAGCAGGAGTGACTAGGTCTCCCTCAGGTGGAGTGATAAAGCAATGATTTAAAAAAAAACTACAATAGCGAAAAAGTAAGCAGACCAGCTAATAAACAAATACACCAAGGGGGTGGGGGGATGGAATAAACAAATAGGTCTTGATCACCTCTCTGAACACTGAGGTGGGCATTTGCCACTGCCACTACCTCATGAAGGTGTGCCCTGTCCCTCTAGCACTGCTCTTCCGCTCTAAAATAGCCCTAAACTGATATGGCTAGACCCAGGTCCTCAAAACCCATGAATCTATGTGCTCTGCCGTTCAAATCAACTCAAAACAAAAAACAAGAACCTGAGTTGGTTTGTCCAGGTTTCAGCTCCCAGAGCCCACAAATACTGGTGCCCCACTATTCTGCTGCTCAGAAACAGCCCCATGCTGGCAGCAGTGGGTCCAGGACTGCAGAGTCCACACATGGGTACACCACACGGATCCGTCAGCTCTGAAACAGCCCCACGCTGGCATAGTTGGCTCCCGGACTGCCGTGCCAACAAGGCATGTGCCTGCCGCTCCACCATTTCAGATAACAGTTCCAAGCAGACTAGTCCTGATACAGGCCCTTAGAGCCAGTGAATGAGTGCACCTTGCCTTTCCACCAGTTCAAAGACAGCCCCAATCCAGCAGCGTCATTTCTGTGGCTTCAGAGCCTGTGAGTCCTTGTGTCCTTCTGCTCTACCAGTTCGTCTGCCAGCTCCACTCAAGCCACATTGAATTCTGCAGCTACTGTTGGGCATGCACATTTGGTTTGAGACCCCTCTGTGAGCCAGGAAGCTGAGGAGCACTGAGGAGGATTCATTTTCTCTGCTCCTACCACCACCACCACCACCACCACCACCACCACCCACCCCCAAAAACAACCAGCCTCTTATGCTATTGATTCACTTAGCCTTTTTTCTCAGAAATTCAGGGCTCTGAATTTTTCCAACATATCATTCTTCTCACGCCTTTTTAAAGGTTTGTGTGATAAGTTAAAAGGTCACCCCCCTCAAAAAAAAAAAAAAAAAAGAATACCCCAAGAAGGTTTGTGTGATATATCTGCCTCACTTGCCATCTTTCCTGGAAAGCCTACCAAGTTACTTCTTTGGGCCTATAACGAATGTTGAACTGGAGGCTAACATCATATAAAGATGTCAGATGTAGTATTCAGGTAGCAGTGTGGAGAATAATTTACTAGTAGAGGCAGAAAGAACAGTAAGAATGCTATTGTTCTAGCCCAATAATGGATGTATTTCCTGCATAAAGTCTTTTCCTGAAGGCTTGAGACTTTGACTGACCTGAACTTTCAGCAGTAAAAATTTTTTTTCTTTTCCTGCAGCAATCTAGCTGAAAGAAAGCTGAGCCCTGGTGGCGCAGTAGTTGTGTGCAGGACTGCAGCCCACAGGGTTGGCGGTTCAAATCCAGCAGCAGCTCTCCAGGAGCAAGGCTGGGCCTCCCACTCCCACCAGAGCTGTGATGCGAAGAAAAAAAATATATAGCTGAAAGAAAAAAAAAAGAATAAACAAAAGAATGAAAAGCCAAGAACTATAAGAACTCTTTAATGCCTTTTTCACTCTCGTTCTGTCTCACTCACTCTCTCGGCGAACAGTTCTAGAAAAGTAACTCCCTAGAAAAGCAATATAATATATGTATTGTAGTAATTTTTGAAATTGACATCAGTTTTTGCAGCTTTATAAACAAGATTTGATTCTTTAAAGTGATAATAGAGGAAAGAAACAAGATTTTAAAAAATAAATCATTTTATTGGGGGTTCATACAACTACCATCACGATCAATACATGCATCAATTGTACACATACCACATTTGCACACCTGTTGCCATCATCACCCCCCGAAACATCCTCCCTCCACTAAGGTCCCCATTACCAGCTCCCCATATTTCCCCTCCTTTCCCACTCCTCCTCCCCCATGAATACTTAATAATTTACACATTGTTAATACTTTTTCATATTGTACTCTGTCGGATGTGTCCCTTGACCCACTTCCCCGCTGTTCATACTCTAGAGAGGTCATATGTAGATCCCGGTAATTGGTTCCCCCCTTCCACTCCACCCTCCCACCACTGGTCCTGAAGGGATCATCTGTCCAGAATTCCCCATTTTTCCAGCTGATGTGTACATCCCCTGATCTAGCTGGATTTGTAAAGTAGACTTGGACTCATGATAGTGAGTGGGAGGAATCATTTAAGAACTATAGGAAAGTTGCATACCTCATTGTTGCCACACTGTGGCAACTCCTCTCCTGACTGACTCCTCTCCTCCCTGCAACCCCTCTACGAGGTGAAGTCAAGAAACAAGATTTTTAATGATGCTGCAAAAAACAGCATCTACATGTAGATATTTCATAGACATGCAGGCTGAATGGGTGTTAAAGAATAAGAGTGTTTGCTGCAAATATAATCATGAATGTGGAATGAGCACACTAGGGACAAAGTTGCCACTTCTTCGACATAACATTTTGAGGTCTTGAGTTGCTTATTTTAAAGGATCAGGTTTTAGGAGTCTGATTTGCATAGCGCAGTCCACAAAAGCAATTCTGTCTTGCTTTGGTGAATAGTAACTCATGTCCTCAAAGCTTGTGAGTGGCCATCCGAAGTACAACTATTGATCTTTCCCTGTCTGGAGGAACGAATTGTGAAGAAAATAGATGCATGTCAACCGTAAATCCAATGGACCATATAAGCATCACTCTCCCAGAACCCTGAAAGCAGAATTAGGTGCTACTTGGCTAATGCTCCCAACTTCTCTAAAAGCAATCACATTAAGATGTCTTGGATAGGCGAGGAAAATGTAGGGGAAAACTTAAAGTTACAGACAAGACTAGGGTTTTTTGGCGAGACGGAGCCTAGTGAAACCCTCAAGACTATGGCTCTTAGTCACCGTTCAGGTCTGGACAGGAATTCACCCCCCACCCCCCACTTGATTTTCAACCTAACAGTAGGTTTTGTGTTGGGAACAATACCATCAGGAAGGTACACAAACATTTAGAAGAATCATTTGAGATCAGTAGGGTAGCATTTATACAAGGACAAAGTTCAGAAGGGTTAAAAAGGTAGAGAATTGGAAACAAAACAGGAAGTGGGATAAGTGATATTACATTGGGGATTTCAGGTAAGACATGAAACAAAATGTGTATGAATTGTTGAATGGAAAACACTTTGTAAGCCCTCCAATTCACAAAAGTTTTAAAACTAGAAGTTTCTTTGAGGAAAAAAAATAAAGATTATCTGCGATAGGCAAATACTGTGAGCCTCAAATGTAAAGATAACCAATGCCAAACCAAAGGTAGTCAAACCAAGCAAATGACTCGTGCAGTACCTCTAACCTAAGATCTCAAATGTTGCATATTGTTAAGTATGGATTTCATATAAATATGTAGTACACATAGCTTCATCTAGAAGTTAATAATATATAATTAAGCTGTTTTTAAGTAAAATAAGATGTTTTTTCAAAATAAAATGCGATTTCATTTATGTTTCAATTTGACTTGTGTCCATAAAGATTGGCATATAAGAAATGTTTATAAAACAACAATTTTGGACTAAGCCTCAGTGGCGTAAGTGGTTGAGTGCGGGACTGCGGCCCGTGGACTTGGCGGTTCAAATCCAGCGGTAGTTCTCAGGAGCAGCGCTGGGTAGCTCCCACGACCACCAAGCGCAGTGGTGCCCCCCCACCCCCAAAAAAACAACAATTTTGTTGTACTATTCATCTGCATCATATATCAATATGAAAATGCCTGCATTTTAAAGTGTAGATTTATTTTCTTGAAATCACATCCTTTGTTTTCAAGACTGGTTCATTGTTGACTCCGGATTTTCTAAGTGTTCTTTCTAATTGCTATTGATGCTTTCCATGTGTATTACATGGCCATCCTGTTCTCTGTGGAGCCTTTGCTAGGGCCTTTTTAAACCTCTGGAATCTAGCAGGAAAACACTTGTCACTGGTGGGGACAGTGCCAGGTAGAGAGCTGCTTCTGTGGTTGGAGTGGTGGAGATGAAATTTTTCTCATTCATTTTATCCATAAATCCAAAATTAGGAGAATCACTATTTTGTTTCCATTTTCTCTCACACCCCAACTTCCCAATAGTTCTTTCTTTTTTTTTTTTTTTGGGGGGGGGCATCACTGCCCTCAGGTGGTGGGAGTAGGAGGCCCAGCCTTTGCTCCGTGGAGCTGGAATCAAACCTCCATCCCAGTGGGCCGCAGTCCCGTGCACAACCACTATGCCATCGGGGCTCAGCCCCCCAATAGTTCTAAGGTGTCATTGTAATACTAAAGTAATACTTTGGAATATTCCCTTGTTATATTTCAGTAATTGAGTGTTTTAGTTATAAATGTAAGTATAATTTTTTTCTGCAAAATGTCTTAACTAAGAATTTCACTTGCTTCCCAAGCCATATCCTACAAATGAAAATTCCAAATTTACTTCTCAGAAAGAGGATGACTATGAGCATGCAGCAAAGTATATGAAAAACGGTCATATAAGACTACCTTTGGTAAGTTAATCATTTGAAAAATTATTTTATAGAACACAGAAAAGTGTACATCATGTGTATATTTTACAGGTTGGCAATCTTCAGGCTCAGAAACTCAATTCTTTAAATCATATCCTCATTAGTGTGTTTCCTCTAATTAAAGATGTAGAATAGATCGCACTTCAGTGAGCGCTGACACTGTAGAGGGCCACCTCAGATAAAGTACCTGGGGGAGCATTCCCAGGAGGTTTGACCATTTGCCTGCCCTACTGTCGCCCCCCTTCCCACCAGGACCTGATCTCACAAGTGATCTACAGAAAGAATTCAAGGCCCATGAACTTACAGGAGAAAAACATCATCTTGCTTTTCAGGAACTTTTACCTGAGAGTTGACATTTCTCTAATTATGTCTGCAAATTACCGCAGTGGTAATTGGCTATAGCCATCTTTATCATTAATAGAAATTATAGATTCTTTTTTTTTTTTTGGTTTTTGGGACATCACTGCCGTCTGGTGGTGGGAGTAGGAGGCCCAGCCTTTGCTCCTGTGGAGCTGGAATTGAACGTCCATCCCAGTGGGCTGCAATCCCGCGCACAACAACTATGCCACTGGGGCTCAGCCCCACCTTATTAAAGTCTATTCTGAGATCAGCCCTGTGGGACAGAGCAGAACTGCCACGTCAGGTTCCCAAGGATGTTCAATTCTAGCAGTGGCTCCACAGGAGCAAAGGCTGGGCCTCCTACTCCCACCACCAGAGGGCAGTGATGCCACTAAAACAAACAAAACAAAAAAAGTTAATTTCACCACCAGGGCAGTGATGCGAAAAGGAAAAGTTAGTTTCACTTGATCAGATCACAATAACATTATTGCATGTATATTTACAGTGAAGCTTGGGCTTTGGGTTACCTCCACCATTATAGTTGAAAAATATGCATATATTCAGTAATATATTTGATCTAAACTTTACTTTTTTATTTTAGGGAACCTTAAGTAAATCAGAATGGGAAGCTACAAGTGAGTAATCATTATAGTTTTACTGACATTCTTTCAGATAATATTTCAAGGTGATCATTAATATCTGAAAACTCTAGAATCTTTCTGATATGTCTCTAAAGTTGTGTGTTTCTTTACATACATGTAAGTATACCTAAGGAGATTGGTATATTCTAAACTCATAGATTTACTCATATAAATATTACTTTGCTTTGTGTTTCAAATCTAATTAGTAAAGCCACATTTCAAACTGTTACTAGTTTTTTTTTTTTTTTATGAAAGCTTTATTGCCAGCATTGCCATCATACTTTAAAAAGGATCAGTCTGATTTCTTAAAGTTACAGGCTTGTAAACCTTGTGAGGTTGTTCAGTTCGGGCCTGCAGGGTTGCTGTGCGTCAGACAGCATCTCAGAAATGTCCTGCCACATCTTTTTCCTGGCAGTGGCTAGGGACTTCTTGGTTAGCAGTATATAACCACCGCATTACCAGGGCTGCTCCGGTAGCTTTAACTGACCCAGCATACTGACAGGAGGACCCACTGTGGAGTAGCTTTCTGTCGAGCGAGGTCTGTGCAGGGTGGCGTTGGCAAGCTCGGGATGCAGCCTCCACTTGGAGTATGGAGCACGGTGAGCAATGCTGACTTGTTGCCGGACTGCAGACACTCTTGTTTGCTTTACTTCCGTGTCCTCTAGAAGTGCCAGTGGTCATTCTCCCTGCTCTCTGATTTGCTATACTGCCAGCCACTTGGCTTTTTTTCTGAGTGTAATGAGGAACTAAAAGAAAAGGAGCAGGAGGGAGTATAACCAAAGATGTATTTTAGTTGAGACCGATGAATTCCTACACAGTTTGGTTTGGAAAGCCAAGAAGCAAGATTATGAGGCTGTTCCATAGCCTACCTCCATTCAAAAGCTAACTTCAGGAGCAGATAATGTAAGTAACAGTGAAAGGACCATTCAGCCCCCAAAAGGGTCACAACTCACAGGTTGAGAACCACCAACCCAGTATCTTAACCCAACTGGCTGGATGACCTTGCACATACTTTGAGCATCCTTGTGGTGTCTTGAGCACTTGTCATCTTTTCAGGTTCTTTTCTTTTTTCGGGGGGTGGGGGAGGGTGGGCGCACATCACTGCCCCTGGTGGTGGGAGTAGGAGGCTCAGCCTTGCTCCTGGAGAGCACTGCTGGATTTGAACCTCCAACCCAGTGGGCTGCAGTTCCATGCACAATCAGTACGCCACCAGGGCTCAGCCTCAGGTTATTTTCTTAGCTTAAAATTTACTAAAATTGGGGCTAAGCCCCGGTGGCGTAGTGGTTGAGTGTGGGACTGCGGCCCATTGGCTTGGCAGTTCAAATCCAGCAGCAGCTCTCTGGGAGCAAGGCTGGGTAGCTCCCTTGACCACCAGAGGGCAGTGATGCCCACCCCCCCCAAAAATTTAAAATTTACTAAATTGAAAAAAAAAAAAAGCAAAGTGCTCAAGTAGAAAATAAATGCTTAGAAAATGATAGCAGGGCTGAGCCCCGGTGGCGTAGTGGTTGTGCGCGGGACTGTGGCCCACTGGTATGGAGGTTCGATTCCAGCTCCTCACAGCAAAGGCTGGGCCTCCTACTCCCACCACCTGAGGGCAGTGATGCCCCCCCCCAAAAAAGAAAATGATAACAATTGCAACCCACGGACTTGGCCATTCAAATCCAGTGGCGACTCTTAGGAGCAGCGCTGGGTAGCGCCCACAACCACCAGAGGCAGTGATGCCAAAAAAAAAAAGAGAGAGAAAATGATAGCAATCTATATTGTATACAAATGTGCTTCATAAAACTGATAAATGGAATGTTATAAGAGCCCCCAATAAAAATGATCTTTAAAAAAATTACTAGTATCTTCTTAGAAGATAGAATGGGTTTGGATTGAAGTCTGATTCAGAATAAGGAATTTTCTGTTTTTGAGAGAACACACTTCAAAGCAGGTGACCTTCATTAAGAAATAATGCCCAGGGGGCTGAGCCCCGGTGGCGTGGTGGTTGTGCACGGAACTGCGGCCCACTGGGACGGAGGTTCAGTTCCAGCAGTGGGGCTGGGCCTCCTACTCCCACCGCCGGAGAGCAGTGATGCCCAAAACGAAAAAACAAACAAACAGATATAATGCCCATACATTAAATGGATGGATTTGGGGCCTCTGCTTAAGTCTTCCCTCAATGCAAGAACACTTTGTTCTAACAGCCTGGTATTCTGTGATGCTCACCCTCCAGGCATAATCAATGAGGACAAAATGGGTACATAAGCAAATGTGAAGAAAGCTGATGGTTACCGGCTATCAAAAGATACAGTACCTAGGGTCTTAAAGCAGTGGTTCCCAACTTGTGGACCTGACCCCTTTGGGGGTCGAACAGCCCTTTCACAGGGGTCACCCCATTCATAGCAGTAGCAAAATTACAGTTATGAAGTGGCAATGAAAATAATTTTTTGGTTGGGGGGGAGGGGGTCACCACAACATGAGGAACTGTATAAAGGGTCTCAGCATTAGGAAGTTGAGAACCACTGTCTTAAAGGCTTGAAGCTATCCAAGCGGCCATCTAGCAGAGAAGCAACGAGTCCACATGGAAGAAGCACACCAGCCTGTGTGATCATGAGATGTAGACAGAATCAGGAAATAGGTACCAGAAGACTCAGGAGCAGCACTCGGTAGCGCTCACGACCACCAGAGGCAGTGATGCCAAAAACAACAACAACAACAACAAAAACAAAAGACCCAAAACAAACAAAATAACATATTGTTGAGAACAAGGGGTGTTGGAACACAGACCCCAAACCCAACTCTAACCAATAGGATATACCCTCACAAAAGGGTCACAAGGAAAGGATGAGTCAACCAGGCACCAATGAAACATATAGTATCTATGATTTTTTTTTTTTTTTTTTTTTTGCTGTGTGCTCCGTATCTCTGATTTTTTAAGGCTTCACTCTTGACCCCAGTCCTGCCTAGCCTGGAGAATGTCTGACACTGATGCAGATAAGATTCCGTGACACACAGAATCCAAATCAGATAAATCCCTCAGGAACAGAAATGGGAGTAGCAATAATTGGAGGGTAGGGAGAAGGCGAGGTAAGGGGAACCAATTGCAGTGATCGACTCATAATCCCCCCATCCAGGGGGATGAACAACAGAAATGTGGGGGAAGAGAGACAGCAGTTGGTACAAGATATGAAAACAATAATAATTTATTATTTATCAAGGTGTCACGAGGCGAGGAGAGGAAAAAAACTGCTATTACCAAGTCTCAAATAGAAAGTAAATGTTTAGGAAATGATGATGGCAACTTTTGTAAAAATATGCTTGATACGATTGATGTATGGAATGTTAGAAGTGCTGTAAGAACCCCCAGTAAAATGATTTTTTTAAAGAAAGAGTGCCCTAAGTAATCAGTGCATACCTGAGATATTACAGTTGGA
This sequence comes from Nesogale talazaci, assembly GCA_004026705.1. NCBI lineage: Eukaryota > Metazoa > Chordata > Mammalia > Afrosoricida > Tenrecidae > Nesogale > Nesogale talazaci. Next base: position 10,681 of record PVJH01019501.1, read on the forward strand.
GTCATCATATAAATAATGTTTCCAAGCATTAATTGTCATTTAGAATTTGGATTACTTTCTTCTTAAGCCAGGAATACAATAAATCGGGTGAATTTCAACATATACATTATATATATATCTTTTGTATTTCTACCTAATTTCCTTTCAAATAGAAATTTCAAAGAACTCTGCCTCTTCTAGTAGTCAGTAATATAGTATACCTATTCTAATGTACTCCAAGTAAAAGATTAAATCATAAAATTGTACTAGTTTTAGTTTTATTGACTTTTAAATTTATTTACTTTTGATTTTTCCTCTTCAAGCTGTTTTTAGAGCTGTTAAACTGTTTTTTTTTTTTTTAAACTGGCTTTCTTATGAGCGCTATGTAACTGGGTGTTTTAATAGCTTTTTAAATAAATACATAATTTCATATTTACTTAAATATGACTAGCTTAGAAACTTGTAGGATTAAAGGCTCATATTCCTCTTCACTGGGGCTGCTTGAGAACCTAAGAATTTTTAGCAAATTATATGGACAAGATAGGTGATTATTTTATTGACCATGGGACTATGAGAAGCTAAACTCTTAACTTTGATTTGTTTTCTCTTGTAGGCATTTACTTGGTATTCGCATTTGAGAAGCAGTAGAGAGCACATGTGTAATGACAGCAGAACATCTGTATTTCATCTTAGAGATTGAACAGCTTTCTGTTCTTGTATTTTAATTATTCTAAATATGCAGGATGCTGCCAGACTCTCCAGTGTGTATTCATTAGTTACGCCTCTGATAGGTGAACATTTGTTTGTGTATATAAGAGTGAATTGGAACTTTTGGTTAAATAATCTGTATCTCAGTAATGTTCTGAGAACTCCATTTGCCGCTGTTGTAAGAATATGACTCTGACTTGTTAAAGCAGCTGAACTCTCCCCATTGTACGCTGACTTGTACTGCCCATGTTGGGGTTCGTAGTAAACGTGCCATGTTTCCAGAGTTGGTGAGGGGCAGACAAAGATGTGCAGGCTTCTCTGTGTGATCTTATTATAAAGTGTTTTATAGTTGAAATTGGTTATGTTCTGTACTGATGGATGTTCACTATGTATTACTAAAGTTAGAAGTTTAAAATTCAGTTTTAGACTGTCAAATTCTAGGCAAGTTACTTCACTAGAATTTTAGCCACTTAATTAATTTCCATATAAACAGGGATTACTTTTATTTGCTGACATGCTGTAATTCCAAAAGTAGTTAGAACATTTTAGTTGGAAGCCTAGAGCTCTTTTTAAGTTTTGGTGCATTCTCTTAAGCATGTCTTAAATGATAGCAATTAATGCTTCTTGTTATTAAGTATGATTAGACCGGTTTGTTCTTCTTAATTGAAAAGCAATGTACTTACTTTTCTCTAGGCTTAATGAAAATTTCTCCTAGGTAAATCCATTGCACATTTTTTCCCTCAACTGTCACTATAGTTCCACTTAAAAATTTGAGAAATTTTGTATAAGTGCCATGACCACAAAGGAAGCAGGTAGCTGGACCTCAGATAGCGTCTCTCTGCTGTGCGAACTACATTATAGATGCTGTGTGATAAAACATCAGTACTTTGCACAGTAAGGTCTAGTTTCTAGTCATCATGAAAATTTTTACTTGCCATTTCGGAATGAACATTATGATCACCCTCACTTTCTTGCTTGACTATTCTTCCATAATAATGGCACTGACATAAACCTGGGAAAATAGGTGCCCTTATGTTACATCACAATTTAAAGAAGCTGCTAGTTTTTTTTTATATAATGGAAAACTTAATACACAAAGCAATATGCCCTCTGCAATTACTGTGTATTCTTCTAAAGTAATTATTTAAAAATGTTAAGAACATTACTTTCTTTAGTTATCTAAAGTCCTTAAGAAACAGTCTCTTATGTTATAGATGTTAATTCTTCACAGTAGTAGAGTAGCAAATTTTTTAGCAAAAGAGAATGAGTTTCCTAATTGTTTTTCTGTAATCTTTCAATATCCAAACTATCACCAGTTTACAAAAAAATGGACTGTAAGTCTTTGGCTTTGTGATAGTTTGCCTGAATGTGTCATTTGTGCAAATAAATAATAGTATATCTGACTATGTTGGTTGTCCTTAAGGAAGGTTTAATAATGATGTTTAGGAGATAGGAGGTTAATTATTATTATATATCCAGATTCATTTTCTAGGGGAGGTGTCTCAAAGTTTTTTATTATTATTATTTACCATACATACTCTAGTATAAGCCAACCTGAATCATCAGCGGAGGCACCGAATTTTGCAAATCATAGCCCAGCACTTAACCTCTAGGCTAACAGGGTTCCTAGGAGGCACCGAATTTTACCACAAAAACTGCATTAAAAATGAGCTGAAAACCAGCTTATACACAAATATATATGGTAGCTTTTTCAGTTTTTCAAATTAGGAGGTTTACAGAACATTATCAGTTTGTATTCACCTTATCAAACTTTCAAATGACCTCTCCAGTTTCCATCTTTTTTTTTTTTTTTTTGTCTATCTCTGTCTTACTGAGTATTATCTTCCTCTTTACCTAAATTAGCACGTCTCCCCTCTAGGCTGACTTCCCACTCCGTCCATAGTAACCATAAAAGTCTGTTGCTTTTAGGTAGAAAACTTTCCTTGATTTTTTTTTTTATAATTGTGGTCTCTTATAATGTTTCCTTTTATGATTGCCTACTTATATTCAATATAATGCCCTTCAAGTTTTCACTATGTCACGAATAACAGATTCATCATTATTTCTTAACATGTGTAGTAATTGGTGTGTGTACACACCACATTTATTTATCCATGCCAGAAAGTGTTCAGTGGTTTGGTAATTTGGGTAATATATGTATAAAAAGCTTCTACTTTAGTATTCCTGTTGCTCTTTTCATTTTCTGGTCTTAATTTCTAAGCTGGTAATAAAATGTGCTTTAGCCGCTTGTAAACTTTGTACTCCATAGGTAATTTTGAGGAGAGAAGAAGCCCCCCAAAAGATGTGTGCCGGTGTTAGTAATACAAAGAAAAGAAAGGTAGAGTTCTGCCTCACTGAGGAGCTTCAGGGCGTACAAGAGCATAGTTAAGTTTTGAGACTCAGCAGGCGGGTGACCACGTGTGGGAGAAGTTCTCTTAAGGCACTCTTAGAGAGCATGAGGTTAGCACGTGTACTATTCCATAGCTTTGTTTGCCTCATCGCTTTCACTTTTTAGACCGTCCATTCCTGGACAGCCCCTTACAGCAGTTAAGGGCTTGGGCAGTAACTGGGAAGTACTGCTAGGAAAATGACTAAACAAAGTTCCTCATGGATTCCATCAGGATATCATCATCAAGATAAAAATCAGCAAAGACTTATCCATTATGCCCACAGACTGAATATTCAGTGACTTCTTCCTTAGGACTTGTGGTAACATTGTAGAAGGGGCCGCAGGGGCAGGACATCTGCTTATGTTCCCAAACTCTCTGGCTCGTCACCATAGGGTCAGGAAGAATGCCTGTTCCCTGCTTTAAGCAATAGGCAGCCTATGGCAATGACAGTGAGGCACTCCCAAAATCGCCATTCATTTACATTGTTCTCAAGGTGTTCTGTGTCACATTGTGTGTGTGTGTGTGTGTCCTAGCGTCAGTCCCATCACTGGCCACACTTAGGCACAGGCCTCGTGGTGGGGAGAGTTTTTGTCAACTCTGAAGTGAGCCCTAGAATGGATGTCTGCACCCAGGGCTACAAAAAAAAAAGTCTGGTGATGCTCGTCTGAAAAAGCAGCCATTGTGACTCTGGAGCACAGGTCTTAGATGTATGCAGGATCTCTGTGAGCGTGAGTCAACTCCGCAACTTCTCTCTTTAATTTCTGAAGAAAGAAAGGAGATGGAAATGAACTCAGACCAGGAATGTGGCAGCATGTGGTACAGTCTAGCTCCAAGTGAGGCTGAAAATATGCCTAGGAAAGGAAGTGTCTGCCCACAGTGGGAAGAGAAGCTGTTAGTGTTTATAGCAGGAGGCAAGGACAGGGAGTTAGTAAAATGCAGACAGACACTGATGGTGTTGGCACCCCTTAGCCAGTTCTTAATGCTCTTTCCGTGGGTCCCTAAGCCACTCTGGTCCTAGTGTGTCTTCCGAAGTAAGTTTGCCTTCAGGGAGCAAAGACTTTCTTTTTTGTGTGTTTTTTTTTTTTGGGGGGGGGCGGCAATCACTGCCCTCTGGAGGAAGCAGGAGGCACAGTCTTGCTCCTGGAGAGCTGCTGCTGGATTTGAACCGCCAAGCCAGTGGTTCATGGTCCTGCACTCAACCACTATGCCACCGGGGCTTAGCCCTGTTTCATTGTTAATAACTGTTTACCTCAATCTTAGTATGTTGGTATTATCATGAACTGGTCCCTCCAAGGGTTCTACGTCTTCCAAATAGGGACCAGGTGCAGGGACTAGTTCTTTCTAATCGAACGTACAGAAAAATACCTCTGGAATCTAATGGCCCTTTTTGGTCAATTAGGAGATGCCACTATTGATGCTATTATTTTTCTATAGTTGCTGTTAGGTATCAAATATTACAAACCCGGTAGAACACCTGGCAGAACAACACCGGATTCTTTGAGGATGGTTGATGCAATGATTGCTGTAGTATTGGTACAAGGTAGTCTGCGCTTCCCACTGTGTGTCTTTGTTCTCTGTTGCCATTTAGGCTTAAGTCACATAGTGCTACTTCTGCAATTTGAGGGGAGCCCAGCAGGGGTGTCTAGGATGTCAAGGAACCCTGGTGGCATGGTGGATTCTGCATTGAGCTACTCACCGAGAGGTCAGGGGTTCACACTCACCAGCTACTCTAGGAGAAAGATGAGGCTGTTGCCCATAAAGGCGTCAGGGCTCAGAAATGGGAAGGAGCCAGATCCATTCTTGTATAGGGCTGCCATGAGTTGGGATCCGATTTGCTTTTGTGTTTTAGGGATTGCCTGAAGCGCATGGGTAGCACAGTGGTGGAAGTGCATGGCCGCCAACCAGAAGGTTGGCGTTTGGAAACACCAACATCTCTGTGGGAGAAAGACATGACACATCTGCATCCATAGGGTGACTACCTTGGAGACTCTATCTGAAAGTTCTCTTCTTTCCTGTAAAGTTAGCGTTCATCAATTCAGGAGTCTCTGAATAGGAGCCCTGTTTGTGCAGTGGTTTTGCATTGGGCTGCTATTGGAAAAATCAGTTTGAAACCACCAGACACTTCTTAAGAGAAAGACAGAGCTTTCCACTCCCATAAAGAGTTACAGTTTCGGGCTGAGCCCCGGTGGCGTAGTGGTTGTGCGTGGGACTGCGGCCCACTGGGATGGAGGTTCAATTCCAGCTCCACGGAGTAAAGGCTGGGCCTCCTATTCCCACCACCAGGGCAGTGATGCCTAAAAAAATAATAATAAAAAAAAAGTTACAGTTTCAAAAACTCAAGAGGGGCAGTTCTGCCCTGTCTTATAGGGTTGCTGTAAGACATAATGGCCTTCAACTCAATGGCAGTGAGTCTGCTCTTGCTTATTCAGAGTAGGAAGGGACTATGGGGCAACTGGTTTGGGGCTTGTGTTAGCTTGTTCTTGTTTTGTTATTATTATCGTTGTTGTTGTTGTTGTTGTTGTTAGGTCACCCAGGCAGACTTGGCCACAGTGTGCCTATGGAAGCCAGTTTATAGCAAACTTATGAACAATTTAAAAAGAACAAAACACTACGTGGTGGTCCTAAGCCATCCTCACAATTCATTGTTTTAACCATTGTCAATCCATTTCCTTAACTGTCTTCCTCTTTTTGCTGATCCTCATTTTACCAAGCACGATTTCCTTTTCCGGTCTCCCAATACCAGGTCAGTCAGCATCTCACCATCCACTTTCCTAGGAGCTTGCTTTCTGGCTGAACTGCTTTGAGTCAGGGGCTGACCTTAAAGCCTATCTCATTAGGAGCGGTATACCTTCAACGAGAGAAAACCTGCTGTACATTTACTCTCCTAAATGTTTCATGTATGTTAACCTATGGAATCAAACAACCATGAGCTAAACACTATCCACATTTTAAGGGATGAAGAAACAGACATAGGGAGGATACAGACTTTCCCAAGCCAGAGGCAGGATTTGAAGACACCCCACACCCCCTCCTCAAGTCAGGCTGCTGTGGTGCTATCAGGCTTTACTCCCAGGCCTGTCTACAAGACCTGCAGGACTCCTGGCCCACCCATTACCTACCGTTTGAGTGCTAAGTGTTGGAGTGCAGTTCTTGTCCATGTAGAATTTTGGCACTTATTTAAGTGGTCCTGAGAGGGGCATTTGTTCCTCAAAGACGGTGGTTCTCACCTGTGGGTCGCAACCACTTTGGGAGTCAAACAACTCTTTCATAGGGGGTTACTCCATTCATAACAGTAGCAAAATGACAGTTTATGAAGTAGCAACGAAAATACATTTATGGGGCTGAGCCCCGGTGGCGTAGTGGTTGTGCACGGGACTGCGGCCCACTGGGATGGACGTTCAATTCCAGCAGTGGGGCTGGGCCTTTTACTCCCTCCACCAGAGGGCAGTGATCCCCCCCCCAAAAAAAGAAAACACATTTATGGTTGGGGTCACCATAACATGAGGAATAGTATTAAAGGGTCATCATCTTAAGAAGGTTGAGAACCACTGCTCGAAGGTTTCCTTTAGAGGGAATAGAGGTACTTGAGCTCCTTGTAAAAGAATGATAGTAAGTAAGGCACAGAAATGTGGTTTATTTCAGTATCCTGGGGGCACTGGTTCTTATCCCACCCTCAAGGTTTGGAAAGGACAGTTAGGATCTGAGAGTGTAGGGGCAGATAGCTAAGGGGAAAGGCCAAGAAAGAATATATATACTTGTTGACTGTGTAAGCAGCAACAAACTTTCTTACAGTGTTAAAAGATCAAATGCAAAGTGAAACAAGACATATTTTGAGCGCTTGTCCTTTACAAGGGGGTAACACCCGCCCTCCAATCCACTCCCCCCCAAAAAAAAGCCTCCAAAATTAGTTTTTTTTTTTTCTTTTTCTTTATGTTAGGTGTAGAGTGCATTTGGAGTTTGTTCCACCGGGTCAGACTGTTAATCGTGCTTTCTATTTAGAGGTTCTGTAAAGATAATGTAACTGCGTATGTGACAAAAAAGTCTCATTTGTAGCAGACAGAGGACTGGTTTTGTCACCATGACAATGCACCTCCTCACACAGCCATCTCAGTGCGCCAGTTTTTGGTGAGGAACGGCATGCTTCTCTTGCTCCCACGTACCTGACTTGACCTGACCTCGCTCTGTGCAGCTTCCTTTTGTTTCTGCAAATGAAGAGGGACATGGAAGGACAACAATTTGATGTCATCGAAAAGGTGAAGAAAAAAGAGAGATGCTGTCAGCCCTCCAAACATGTGTTTGAAAAATGATTCCATGAATGGAATTGCAGTTTTGACAAATGTATTAAGTGCATCGGCGAGTACTTTGAAGGTGATAAGATTGTTTTGTAAAATTTTAAATACATAACTTTGAAAAAATCTTTTTTTTTGTGTACACACACACACACACACACACACGCACGCACCTCTATGTTTTTAGTGAGAGATCATTCTGATTCTTAATAAAAACAAATGCCAGAAATATGAGGAGCTGATACTAAGGGCGTAAGTAGAAGGAGGATGTTTCGGGAATGAAGATGGCGACAAATGTACAAATACAATAGATGTATGTATTGATAGTGATAACAGTTGTATGAACCCCCAGTAAAACGATTTAAATAAAAAAAGATTTTTTTTTAAAGATTTAAATAAAAAAGTCTTCAAATAGGCTAGTTACAGTAAGGAGAAAAGAAAAGAATAGAAGATCAAATACTGACTAATTTCACCATGAATGTTTGAATCAGACCTCCCTCTTTTACTAAGCTCAGCTGATCTCATATTACTAGATGGGTTCTGGCCTGGCCCCTAAAAATTTGACACTGCATCAACCTGCAGCTATGACCTGAAATGTTACTAAGCATTGAGTCTTCTTACATAAAGCACGAGGTAATAGTTTTGCTATGTAGTGTCCTTCAAACAGGAAAAGTTAAATAGCAATATGTGGTAGAAGACGCCGATGAATTTGCAAGCAGGATTAATTTTGGATCTGAATTTTTTTAGGTTTGTGACTAAGAAAAGCCTCTTGAAATAAGTGTACGATGTCTATTTTCAATAAATTTATTCCACACCACAATGTTTCTTCAAAGCTTCCTTTGAACTACTATCTACTACCTCTCCAAGGTTCATCACTAAATTTATGACAACATACATACTTTTTGTTACTGGATGTTACATGGATGCCATTGACGAGTATGTATTTTGTATCTTTTGTGAGTGTTTTTTTTTTTGCTCAATATGTTTCTTGTATTTTTTTTCTTCTTGTATTTTTCTTACATGTATTTGTACATGATTCATTCTGTGACTATATAGTATTGAGGGAATAAACCATAGTTTATCCATAGGTTTTTATCTTTTTAACCTAAGGTTCAGTTTCTTACTGGGTCAGCTGGAAACATCAGCATGAGCAATGTATTCCAAAATCTATTGCTATCCAGTTAGATTCCAGTCGTGTAGAACAAGAGTAGAACCGCCACATAGTTTCCAGAACGAAATCTTTTTTTAATTAAAAGATCATTTTATTGGGGGTTCTTGCTGCTCTTATAGCAACCCTTACATCCATTGTATCAAGCATATTTGTATATAAGTTGCCATCATTACTTTGTAAACATTTACTCTCCATTTGAGCGCTTGGTATCAGCTCCTCTTCTCTCCCTCCCATCCCTCCCACCCTTGATAAGTTACACATTATTATTTTCATATCTTACACTGACTGCTGTCCCTTCCCCTACAGTTTCTGTTGTTCGCCCCCTGGGCCAAAACTAAACCTTAATGAAAGCAGACTGCTGTGACTTCCATCTGCTGGCCTGGCGGTTATCAGCCAAGCATAAAACCAGTGCACCATCAGAGGTCTTTTTGGACTCTCTTTTTAGACTTACTGTTAATATAAAATTCTAGAATTTGATTATTGTTATGTAAGACAATGCCATTGCTTTTAGAAAATGTCTTCTGATTTATCTAGGTGTGCAAATACTAGTTTCAGTCATTCAGGGGGAAAAGTCCATTTGCACAGGGCCAGTTCTACCCACCCCCCCTTCCACCTTAGGGTTGCTGAGTCAGCACTGACTGGCCGGCAGTAGCAGTGAAGTGCTAGGGGATCGACTGACGATGCAATCTACAAAATCACGATGATGCCTCTAAGGGGAACCAGAGAGATAGACGCATGGATTTGGGGCTTATATTTAATTCTAATCCCAACCTAAGAACAAGTAGTTCTTATGACGTGGCACTGTTTGAAGAGGTCCCTGAAGACGTGGGTACTATAAAGTGTGAAAAAACAAGATGGTGCCTGGCTATTAAAACAGCAGCTGGGGTCTTAAGGCTTGTTTTCAAACAGGTAGTCATCTAAGTGGAGCAGCAACTAAATCCACACGGAAACAGCACATCATCCTGTATGATCCAAGGATTGTGAATAATATAAACCAAATCTAAAAGACCGAAGGATAACAGTTTAAATTGTGAACACCTGGCTTGTTGTAGACTGTGAATGACAGCAGAAGTCCATAATTCATTTGTAGGGTCCATACATGGATTAAGTCCCCTCTGACCAGGGGACAGGGATATGAATAGGTTTGCTATCATGCAGACTACATTGGAAAGTGGATTATTGCTGATGCAGTTAGGTTAAAATTTAGCACTCTGTCATTTGATCTTATGTTTCATTTAAATTTGTTCTAGTTTTTTATATTTTTTGCTAAGGATTTTATCTTTTACTTTGTTATTCCTGTTAGGCTTTTTTATGTATATGAAATGCAGGGTTGGTAAATATTGAAATAGTTGCATTAGTGGCTCTTTATGGGTATGATAAGGGAGGTTGTGGGGAAATGTATAGAACAAAGAAAAAGTTCTAAAACTAATGGTGATGATTATACAACTCTTCTTGATGTGATTGAATTATTGTATGATATGTGAATTAAATGCCAATAAAATTGTTTAAATAAATGTTAAAAGCCCAACTTAAAAAAAATGTTTTTAAAAGTTTCTTGATACAAAACACATGTCTTTATAAGGGAGTTCCAAAAAGTTAGGGGGAAAAAAACCCCATTATACTTTCATTCTTTTTTTTTTTTTCCTTTAAGAGAGCATTTATTATAGTAAAGGTACTCATTTCTCATTTGGGAGCTATTAATAAAACGGAACCATGGGATACTGTGTAGTTTAAAGTTGGAATGGATGTATAATAGTATTCTTTCATCGTACTCTTCTTACTTGTGAGGATTCAGCAAAGTCTTACAGGGAAAAAAAATTTCACAGACCTTAAATCCAAAGTATCCAGGACTTAAAAAAATTGATAGGTTGATATGTATAGATATATTCATGCTTTAATGCACACAGACCCTTTGGATCCTCGTAGTGTGGTGGTTACACATTGGCCTGAAATCTGCATGGTCAGCAGGTAAAACCACCAGCGGTTGGTTCCTTGGGAGAAAGTCTGGTAAAGAGTCTCGGAAACCCACAAGGGGGATGGATGTGAGTCCACATTGACTGCTGGCAGTGAGAATGGTAGTTTTAGAATCAGGCTTAGTGAATGCTTTCTGAGAACATACAAGGGGGCACCCCCAAAAAAGCTTTTTTTTCTCCCAAAACTTTTAATTTTTTTAATACAGCAAACATCACCTTCAAAGTACTTCTCATTACATGTAATACATTTGCCATATCTGCAATTCCATTCTTAGAAACATTTTTCAAACTCATCTGCGTGGATGGCCGATAGCACCTCCCTTGTTTTTTTCTTTACCTCTTCTACGTCATTGTCATTTCATGTCCTTCGTTCCCAGAAAGAAAAAAATCCCACAGAGTAAGGGCAGGTGAGGAGTGTAGGACAAAAGAGACAAACTGCTTTTTGCCCCAAACTGGTACACTGAGATAGCATCATGAGTAGGTACATTGTTCTGGTGGCAAAATCAGCCCCCGTCTATCACAAATCAGCCCTTTTTTAGTCGCACACTGCTATGCATGCAATCTTTGTAGAAACTTAAATAGAAAACCTGATGAACAGTTGTGGGATTAAAGTAAGATTTAGCCCAAGTTGTCTCCCCCAAATATATGCCAAACTTAGCTGCTTGCTACACGTGGGAAATTACACTTGGAGGTCAACAGAAGTAGGTCAGGGGTTATTCTCTCAGGGTTATCAGCCATTTAAGACAATGACTATAGTCTGTCCCACACTAAGTCGGGCCTACTCCCTTTTGATAAGGATAAACTTTTAAGAGAGTCCTGGGAGGTCAAGCCCACGCAAGGGTGACCAAGCTTAGGTAGTCATCAAGAATAGGGTCTGCCCTTCTTGTCACATGTATGCCCCTAGCTTATCCCCTACCTGTGAGGTGTATGCCTATTATATAGCCCCTTCCTGTGATTTGTGGTTACCTGTAATCACACCTCTAAGTAGCTTTAAGCCTTGGTTAGCAATGAACTTGCTCTCTCTGACTCGCTCTTCCACGTGGACCACGGTGCCGGGCTGAGGTGAGCTTAGTAGCATGAAATGTGTCTCCATTATTTAGATTTCTGTCTCTCGTAATTTCTATGACTTGACTATAATCTTTACTTATTATCACTGTACAATTGTGGCTACCAGACCCGTGATGTTGTGTTAGGGGCTGGCTTCTCTGACAGACAGTCTGACCTGCTGGAAAGAACTCTGAATGCACCGTGAGTCGACATTTTTGTCTTTTGGGGAGGTTGATGGACGTCCAGAACAAGGTTTGTCATCAATCGACATTTCACCTTTTTTGAAACGAGAAACATTTGGGTTTTTCCTGAAGTGCTGTCCTTGTAAATTGTGTTAACTATTACAACAGTTTTTACAGCATTTTTCTTGAGCAGAAACCAAAATTTCACAGCCATACACTGTTCTCTTAAAGTGGCCATCATAAAGAGATTTGAGCAAAACTTTTATGGAAAAATTCACTGTAATCTTCCCATGAGATGCCACTGGGTGCAATAACGCAGAGCAAGTTGCTCAATGCTTGCCTAGCAGCAATACTATGAAAGCTCCACATATAATGATATATTTATAAGTTTTAAGGTACCAGACGGACATTGGGCCTCTACTCAAGTACATCCTCAATGCAAAGACCCAGAGGAAAAAATCATATCAATGTGAATGAGGGGAGGGTAGAGTAGGGAACCCAAGGCCCATCTGTAGACAATCGGACATCCCTTTACAGAAGGGTCACGAAGAGATAAGCTAGTCAGCATGCAATATAGCCCCAATGAAACAGATAAATTTCCTCTCGTTCTTGAATGCTCCCTACCTCCCCCTATCATGGCCCCAATTCTACCTTACAAATCTGGCTAGACCAGAGCAGTGTGTACTGGTACAGATAAGTGCTCATAACACAGGGAATCCAGGACAGATAAACCCCTCAGGACGAATAATGAGAGTAGTGATACCAGAGGGGAGGGAGAAAGGGGGGACTCATCACAACGATCGACATATTACCCTCTTCCCCTAGGAATGAACACCAAGTGGGTGAAGAGAGACAGCAGCTTTTAAGACATGAAAAAATGTTTTATAGATTATCAAAGGTTCCTCGGAGAGGGAAAAATAACGAGCTGCTACCAAGGGCTCAAGTGAAAAGGAAGCATTTTGAAAATGATGAAAACATACAAATGTACTTGAGACAACGTATCTGTGTATGGATTGTGATAAGAGTTGTAAGTTTTTTTTTAAATAAAAAATAACAAAGAAAACAGTGCAGTACCATTTTGGGGGGGTGTTAGTCTGGGTGAACTAGAGAAATTCATAAACACGTGTGTAAGGAAGAGGTTTATTTATAAGAAGAATGGAAATTGAGAAAGCTTCCCAAGCCAGTCCAGTTCAAGTCCATAAGTCCGATATCAGCCCATATGCCCAACACCAGTCTAAAGTCTTCAGATTCACGAGACACATGCAGTGACACCAGGACAATCGCAGCCGGTGGGCGCAGAGGCTGGCGTTTCAGGTGGTGGTAGAAGCAGCTCCGCGCTGACGGGGATCTCTCTGTGACTTCTCAAACATCTCAGCACTGGCAGGGATTCCCCCAGGGCTCCTCCAGTTTCCAGGGTTCAGGGTCTATCAGCATGCTGCAATGTCTCTTAGGGCGTCACCTTGTGTCTTATCAGTAGTGTCTCCAAGGGAGTCTCACCTCCAATGGGGAAATAACGGCTGGATTTCGCAGAATTCTCAGGAGAAAACCATGCCCACACAGAGGTCTCATTGGCTATCTCCAGATTAACAGGCTAGACTCCACCCCTACACTCCCAAACCTGAAATTGGCACAATTACATGACTGCCACTGGGGGAGGGTTCCCTATTATACTATGTGAGAAAGAGGGAGGAGGAACAACGGCAGGCTTCGTGAAGTATGTCGCTTAGCTAACTTCTGAAAGCTAGCTTAAAATGGGCTATAAACAAAAGTGAGGACAGTCTGCATCTTCGACAGAATTATTTCTTGTGCCATAACACCTAGCTCTGTTGAGCTCCTTCACAATTTCCAATTTCTATTAAAATTAACTGATCGCTTCTGCATGGATTTACCATTTTTCACTTTGTCATGTGTGGAACCTTATCTGCAGGTGAGCAGATAAGAGTTACTCTGAGGGCTTTTGCATAGTTTTTATTATTTATTTTTATTTATTTTTTTTGGGGGGGGGGGCATCACTGCTCTCCGGCGGTGGGAGTAGGAGGCCGAGCCCCACTGCTGGAATTGAACCTCCGTCCCAGTGGGCCGCAGTCCCGCGTACAACCACTACGCCACCGGGGCTCAGCCCTTGCTTAGTTTTTAGATGACCATCTATTCCAAATTTAGAATTTAAGATTTTAGCTGCTATGCAGGAAAAGCAGCTTGGCACACTATATCCATCCGTGATCGCTTACCTTGATAAGTCTTTGATATCCTGGTGATTGTACAGATAACCAGGTTCCACCACCATGTCTTGGTCTATTGATTTTCTAGTAGGCCAGCTATGGTGCCATCTGAATGAAGGTGCCTTGAAGCCCTTTCCAAAGTGAGAGAACACTACTATCGTGATCAGTTTCTACTTATCAATGTTGCTCTTGATTTCATGCATACTGTTGAACTTTACCTTATCTATAGACAAGGAGCACTTGGTCATCAACTTCAACTCAACCAAGAACACGGGCATTCACATCACTGAAACATGACCAGTAATTTGAGTTGAACATGCACTACACGGAGAAGTTGAAGTGAATCTCCATGGGGTTATAGCAGACACCATAGCTGTCTGGTACCAATGGCCAAAGAATACAACTCAGTTTCTCTTAGCAGGGAACAGGCTGCTGGAAAGACTGAATTGAATATGGCAATTAAGCCCAATTAAGAACCACTTTGAGGGCTGGTGTAAGTGGTTGAGTGCAGGACTGCAGCCTGCAGACTTGGCGGTTCAAATCCAGCGGTGGCTCTCAGCGCTGGGTAACTCCCACGACTACCAGAGGGCAGTGATGCGCCCCCCCCCTCAAGAACCACTTTGAGGCTGAGGCCCAGTGGCATAGTGGTTGTGCATGGGACTGCGGCCCACTGGATTGGAGGTTCAAATCCAGCAGCAAGGCTGAGCCTCCTACTCCCACCACCAGAGGGCAGTGATGCCCCCCAAAAACAAAACAAGAACCACTTCAAGTGGGAAAGAAAGAGGGTTAAACTAAATTTGTCCTGAAGCTTCCATCCAGCAGCTCATCTGGTTGGTGGGTGCTCAAATTATTAGAAATCCCCTAAAATATTTACACTAGTTTCTTCCACAGATAACTACCATATGTACGCGAGTATAAACCAGGGCAAATATCAACTGATATACCTAGCTTTACCACAAAAATTGCACTAAAAATGTGCTGAAAAACTTGGTTTCTACATGAGTATACATGGTTATTACAAATTGCTGGCAGGTGAGCTATAATTCTGACAAAACAGGTCACACAGACTATAAATACGAGGCATACTTAAAATGTTACAGTAGACTTCTATTGTCTATCACTTTGGCCTGAAACTGTATTTAACTGACTATTTCTTTTCAGGCTGGAGGGCTCAAACAGCAATTAACACTCCAAGTTCTGGCTAAGATTCTGGGACTTGGCAAAGCAAATTGATAACAAATAAACAAGTTTAATTACCCTTAAACAGCACTGGCTGAAACCCAAAGGGCTTTGGTCTTGCTCAAAATTCAGGGTACAATTGCCATGTGGAAATAAAGGGTGGGGAATTTTTTTTTTTTGCGGGAGATTTTTTTTAGTTCTATAATTATGGTAGGGATTAAAAGAAGCATGTGGAATTGATTGTAATCTAGAACCAATTTCAGTGGGTAACCAACTGAAAAATACCAGGAAAAGGGACTGTGGTTTAAGGTTAATGATTGGTTGTAAATCGGACCCACTTCAATTTAAAGATTGGCGACTTGATCTTCCAACAGTTAATGATGGATGAATGCAAACCTATTTTTTTGAGTTTGACTTAGGGCTTCCCTGAGTACATTTAATGAAAACACCCTAACAGTTCCATGCTTTAATTTAACTGAAATGATCTGGAATCGGCTGTCCACACTGAAGCAAGTAGCTGCTGGAAATCTTACGTGTATCATGGA
Source organism: Nesogale talazaci (assembly GCA_004026705.1). Classification (NCBI taxonomy): domain Eukaryota; kingdom Metazoa; phylum Chordata; class Mammalia; order Afrosoricida; family Tenrecidae; genus Nesogale; species Nesogale talazaci. The sequence goes on from PVJH01019501.1 coordinate 26,363, forward strand.
AACATTGTCAATCTTGAAGGCTTCCCTAATGAATTGAAGCAGAACATTGTTGGGGACAGTGCTGAAGAATGGACATGTTGGTCAGACGACATAAGAAATGTGACTAATGAGGAGCTGCTTACTAAAAATAGAATTGACCCTGGTGATGGGAATGGAGGAGTAAAGCTTATAGGAGTAGATTCTTCTGGATCTTCATTTGTTCATGGGCTACAATTTAAGGTAAAAATAAGCAGCTGCAAAAATATTATAATTGGGAGTGGGAATAAATAAGTGTGATTCTAGGAAGATTGGGAGTATTCAAAAATAAAAATGGAATGCATAAAGATCAATATCCAAAGCTGAAAGGGACTGGTAGTGGCCTTTTTGAATCAGGAAATCATATGAATATCTATGCCGAGAATAACAAGTAAGAGAAATGGTCTTGCATTCATTGTCAGAAAGAGTATTTGAGGATATATCTTGAAGTACATTGCTTCAGATTCTATCCACTTTCAAGAAAAACCAATCAATACAGCTATTATTAAATTTTATGCACAACCACAAAAGCTAGTGATGTAGAAGTTGAAGGATTTTGCCAACTGCTTCAGTGGGAAATCGATCAAGCATTCAGTCAAGATGCATTCATAATTATTGGCAGTTGCAATGCAAATTTGGAAAGAAAGATGAAGGAACAGTAGTTGGAAAATATAGTTGGTGATAGAAATGAAGCTGAGGCTAGCATGATAAACTTTTGCAAGACCCACGACACGTTCATAACAAATACCTTTTTCAACAACACAAAAAGTGACTATACACCTGGGCTTCTTCAGATGTAGCGCACAGAAATCACATTGACTTCACCTGTGGGAAGACACCACGGGGAAACTCAATACCAGCACTGAAAAGAAGGCCAGGGACTGACATCAACTACTCATATGTACATTCGGTTGAAGCTGAAGAAAGAAACAAGTCTGCAAGGGCCAAAATGCCACGTTGAGTTATGCCGCCTGAGTGTTGAGGACAACTCAACAACAGACTTGCTGCCGTGGACCCCTAATGACAGAAGGTCCCGTGAGCTGTGAAAGGGCATCAAGATCATCATTCATGCAGAAGACAAAAAGATCATTAAAAATACAGGAAAGATCAAAGAACAAAAAATCATATTGGGAAGGAGGGGACGTGCATACTGGGGACCCAGAGCCCATCTGTAGGCAACTGGACATACCCTGACAGAAGGGTTGAGGGGAGTAGAGCCAGTCAGGGTATAGGGTAGCAATGATGAAACATCCAAGTTTTCTCTAGTTCTTAAATGCTTCGCACCCCTCTACCCCCTGCCCCACTGTCACGATCCCAATTCTACCTTACAAATCTGGCTGGACCAGAGGATGTACACTGGTACAGATAGGAACCAGAAACATGGGTAATTCAGGACAGATGATCTCTTCAGGACCCGTGGTGAGAGTGGTGATACTGGGAGTGTGGGGGGAAGGTGTGGTAGAAAGGGGTAACCAATAATAAAGTTCTACAAATAACCTCCCTGGGAGATGGGGCAACAAAAAAAGTGGGTGAATAGAGATATCAGACAGTATAGGATATGACAAAATAGGCTGAGCCCCGGTGGCGTAGTGGTTGTGCGTGGGACTGCGGTCCACTGGGATGAAGGTTCAATTCCAGCAGCGGTTCCACAGGAGCAAAGACTGGGCCTCCTACTCCCACCACCAGAGGGCAGTAATGCCCAAAAAACAAAACAAGCAAACAAAAAAAGATATGACAAAATAAGGATAATTTATAAATTATCAAGGGTACATGAGGGAGAGGGGGACAGGGAGGGAGGGGAAAAATGAGGACTTGATACCAAGGGTTCAGTAGAAGGAAAATGTTTTGAGGATGATGACGGCAGTCAATGTACAAATGTGGTTGACACAATGGATGTATGCATGGATTGTGATAAGAGTCGTATGAACCTCCAATAAAATGATTTTTAAAAATACAGGAAAGAAAGAAAAAATTCACGTGGATGTCAGAAGAGACTGTGAAAACACACAGTAGCTAAGAGAAATAAGAGAAATGATGAAGTCAAAGAGCTGAGTAGAAAGTTTCAAAGGAGAGCCCAAGAAGACAAAATAAAATACTAATGAAATATGCGATGACCTGGAATTCACAAACCAAAAGGGAAGAACACTCTCAGGATATCTTAAACTAAAAAAAAAAAAAAAAAAAAGGGAAAGGGACTGAGCCCCAGTGGCGTAGGGTTTGGCAGTTCAAATCTAGCAGCAGCTCTCCAGGAGCAAGGCTGGGTAGCTCCCATGACCACCAGAGGACAGTGATGCCCCAAAAATAAAGCAAAAAACAAACAAACAAACAAAAAAAAAGAAAGAAAAAATTCCAGCCCAAGATTGCAATACTGGAAGATTCAATGGACAAAATATTGAATGCAAGAAACCATGAAAGAAGATGGAAAGAAAAAAAAAAGAAGATGAAAAGAATACACAGTCAGGCTGAGCCCCGGTGGCGTAGTGGTTGTGCGCGGGACTGCGGCCCACTGGGATGGAGGTTCAATTCCAGCTCACAGGAGCAAAGGCTGGGCCTCCTACTCCCACCACTAGGGCAGTGATGCCTTAAAAAAAAAAAAAGAATACACAGTCACTGTACCAAAAGAACTAGTTGACATTGAACCATTTTAGGAGGTAGTATATGAGGAAGAGTCAATGGTGCTTAAGGAAGAAATTCAAGCTGTACTGAAAGCGTTAAGCAAAATCAAAGCTCCAGGAATTGATGGAATGCCAATTGAAATATTTAAACAGGCTCTTATTCATCTAGGGCAGGAAATTTGGAGCCAGCCATTTGACAACTAACTGAAAGTAATCCATATTTGTACCCATCCCTCAAACAATATTATTAATATCACATTGTGGCAGTCAGCATCTTGTGTCAATTTCAGAACTGGTAGTGTAGAGGTGGAGTCTAGCCTGTCAATCTGGAGTTAGGCAATGAGACCTCTGTGTGGGTGCAGATTTCTCCTTAGAATTCTGGGCAATCTCATAGTATATCCCACTTGGAGGCTCAGTCCCTTGGAAACACTCTACTGACAAGACACAAGGTTAGCTCTCTGTGAGACATCTTGGAGAAGCCACATAGGCTTACCCTGATGAAACCAGATTTCTGAAGCAGATAAAGTCACACGGAGACTCCTGCTGGTGCTTAAATGCTTGAGAAACCCCAAAGAGGCCCCTGTCAGCACTGAGATGCTTCTACCACCACAAGATATATAAAATTCTGCACCTACTGGCTGAGATTGTCCTGGTGTCATTGCATGTGCTTCGTGAGGCTGAAGAGGACTTAAGAATTGATATCAGACATATGGGTTAATATCAGACTTGTGAGCTTGGATTGGAATGGGTTGGGATGCTTTTTCAATGTTCCATTCCTCTTGTATATAAACCTCTCCCTTATATACATGTGCATGTGTATGAATTTGTTTCTCTAGTCTACCCAGACTAACACACACATGCAAGTGAAATTTTGCGGAAGATCATCCAACAGTAGGAACTACCAGAAGTTTAGTCAGGATTCAGAAGAGGACATGGAACATTGCTGATGTCAGATGGATCTTGGCTGAAAGCAGAGAATACCAAAAAGATGTTTATTTGTGGTTTATTGACTATGTCAAGGCATTCAGCTATGTGGATCATTACAAACTACAAATTACCTTGAGAATAATAGGAATTTTAGAACACTTCATTGTGCTCATATGGAACTTATACATGCAAGAGGTTCACCGAACCATTTATATCTCTGTCCTTCAATTAATCTCACATGTGTTCATTGGCCATGTTGACACAACAAACCCACCTATCACAGAAATGTTGCCAGGATAGACCAATCTCTGGAGAGGAACTTCATATTTGGTGAAAAAGAAGGGAGAGAAAGAGAGGAAGGTCCTCAAGAAGGTAAGACAGTGACTGCAACAATGGACTCAAGGTAGGAACAATTGTGAGAATGGTGCAGGACCTGAAGTGTCTTGTTCTCTGTCTCAGTGGCATCCAACAACAATAAAAACAATATAGAAATTACTACAGTAACTGTTTGAAATATAGATAGTAATCAATATCCTAATCTTTATATTCAGATTGATTTTAGAGGTATAGTTATTTGTAATCATACTATTGAAAATTGATGACCAAAAAAAATTTGTTTTTGGTGGGTTTTTTTTGTGGGCATCATTGCCCCCTGGTGGGAGTAGGAGGCCCAGCCTTGCTCCTGGAGAGCTGCTGCTGGATTTGAACTGCCAACCCAGTGAGCCGCAGTCCCGCACGCAACCACTACACCACCAGGGCTCAGCCCCCAAAGCTTGTTTTTTATACATTAATTTTTCTAGTTTTAATGATAAACCAAACCCACAGTTCCAATTTTTAGCAACCCTATTGGTCAAAGTAAATCTTGTCTGTAGATTTCGAAGATTGTAAACATGGGAGCGGACAGCTTCCCAATTCTCCCATGGAGCAACTGATGGGTTCAAACTGATGCTCTTGCAATAAATGGCTCATCGCATCATTCTACTTTGTGACATACATTTGAAGTCCTGGAAAGTACTCAGGCACGTCCTAGTCCTTGAAGAGATATCTTTTCTCTTTAACCCTGTAAGTAAGTAATTTGCAACAGATTTGCCCAATACAAAATGTAATTTGATTTCCTGACTGCTGCTTCCATGGACACTGATTGTGGAAACAAGTAAAATGAAATCCTTGATAAACCATTCACAGAGAACTAGTCTGCAGAAATTACTGTGGGATAGAAGTGGCATAGGGTGATTTGTGATTTATTTTACTCACCAGAGAGGGTTTTCAAATCTTATTTATAACTTTATTAATTTTTTTATAATTCTACTCAACCACAGAAGTAAATTAATATAATTAAAGTATCTACTATTACTTCTATGAGTCCTGGTGAGGTTATGGGATAAGAATTGGACCAATAAGTGCCAGGTTGACCGTTCAAATCCATCAGGGAGAAAGATGAAATTGTTTGCTCTTATAAAGATTTTACCTCAGAAACTCTATATTGTGCTTTTTTTTTTTTTTTGTGGGCATCACTGCCTCTGGTGGTCTTGGGCGCTACCCAGTGCCACTCCTGAGAGCCGCCGCTGGATTTGAACCACCAAGCCCACAGGCTGCAGTCCCGCATGCAACCACTTACGTCACCGGGGCTCAGCCCTATATTGTGCTTATTATGACAGAATTGGTAATGACTGGGTTTATTTGGTTTTTGGATGTTGTTGTGTATCTCTCTTCCTCAAATAATAAAAACAACTTAATCAGAGCTCTGGTTGCGCAGTGGTTATGCGTTGGACTGATAACTGAAAGGTCTGCAGTTTGAAACCAACAGCTGCTCTGCAAAAAAGATGAGTCTTTCTAGTCCTGTAAAGCATCACAGTCTCTGAAACTCACAGAGGCATTCTACCCAGCCCTGTAAGGCCACTGTGTCAGCCGACTCAATGGTAGTTTGGATATCAAGAAGTGATTTTGTTTTCTCTTTTACTTTTAGTGCATGGGCAATCTTTCCATTGTTCCCGTGTGGTAACAATGGGGCAGGGATAATAATGATAATTTAAATTTTAAGCAATTATCATGTATCAGGCACTGGCTAGGTGCTAGAATTTTAAAAATCCTTCTAGCAGTCATAAAAAGTAGGTGGTATGGTCATAGTATCGAGAAAAGCAAGATCTAGAGGAAGGTGAAAAGTTAGCTGTCCAAGGTTAAAGCTAATGTTCCATCCAGACCTGTCATCAGAATCCAGACTGTAAGCTCTACATTACCTGTATTTACTGTGTCTTTATTTACTATGAAATAAATCTCTGAAATCATTGTGAGTTTCTCTGGGACCTGGCAGTGAACTGCAGAACCCAGGGACTTGAGAGAGGAATAGGGGGAACGACTAGCATCTTAGAAAAGTTGCATATTTGAGACATCATAAATCTCTAACTCCGTGGCATTAGTGTGGATTGATTCCATTTTTTGTTTGAATTCTTAGAAAGGAAATTCCTACCACATTCTTTTTAGAGCCCTTGTCATGAGTATATGGCATTTGATTGATTTTTGCTTGTTAATTTTGTATCCTGCCACATCACCAAATCACTTAATTGTTTCAACTGTTTCCAACAATCTTTCTGTCAAGTCTTAGAGATTTCCTATAAATAAAATCATACCCTTTGCAAATAGTGAGAGTTTCACATCTTTGCTCATTTGGATCCTCTTGATTTCTTTTTATTGTCTAACAGTTCTGGGAAAGATTTTTAGCACAATGTTGAATAAACAGTGGTGATAGGAAATTCTTGTCTGGTTCACGGGAAATAATTCGTTTTTCCCCATTGAGAAAGATATTGTCCTTTTTTAAAATTTGGCCTTTATTATTTGAAGAAATGTCACTGAGATTACTATTTTGTGAAACGGTTTTTTATCAGGAAAAGGTGTTTTATGTTGTCAATTGCGTTTACTGCATCAATTGGTATGATCACAGGGTTCTCTCTTTTATGTGGTGGATTACATTGATTGTTTTCCTAATGTTGAATCATCCTTGGTTATCTGGTAGAATTCCACTTGATCATGGTGTATTTATTTTTTGATATGTTATATTGTATGCTATTGGCCATTATTTTGTTGGGAAATTTTACATATCTATTGATAATGCTATTGGTCTATAGTTTATACCCTTGTGGTTTCTTTGCCTGGTTTTGGTATCAGGGTTTTACCATAAAATGAGTTCAGTTTATTGTGCTTTTCTATGTTCTAGGAGAGTCTGTGTAGGATTGGTGACAAATCTTCACTGACTTCTTGGTAGAATTTTATGGCAAAGCCATCCGGTCCTGGAATTTTGTTGATAGGCAGCTTCTTGATAACCTTCTCTATTTCTTCTTTGTTATAGGTCTGTTTAGGTTTTCTACATCAGCCTTCATTAATGTGGGTAGATGGCATGTTTCTAGACATTTGTCCATTTCATCTAGATTTTCAGACTTGTTTGAGCACAGTCTTTCATAGCTGGGTGCTTTGATTCTTTTCATTCCATTTGGTTCTGTTGTGATGGTATCCTTCTTGTCTCTAAATCTAGATTTTTGTGTCTTCTTTTCCTTGCTTTTGGTAAGTTTTCTGGTAGTGTATCAATTTTGTTAATCCTTTCAGACAACCCACTTGTCTTATTATTTCCCCCATTTTTTCTGTTTTACTTATTTGTGTTCTAATCTTTATTATTTCTTTTCTCTTGCTGTTTGAGAGTTGCATTTGTTCTAGTTGTTGAGGAAGGTCTGTTAAATCATGTTGGGGGCTGAGCCCCGGTGGTGTAGCGGTTGTGCGCGGACTGCAGTCCACTGGGATGGAGGTTCAATTCCATCTCCACAGGAGCAAAGGCTGGGCCTCCTAATCACACCACCAGGGGGCAGTGATGCCCCCCAAAACAAAAAAAAAACAACCTCCCCCCAAAAGTAATAAATCATGTTGGAATATTTGAAGGCGCTGGGAGATCAATAAAAGAAGGATTGATAATTTTGATGAGAGGGTAGGTTTTGCGGGTGTTGGCCATTAAGTATTCTTTTTTATCTTAAAATTTTTTTTTTGTTTTTTGGAGGGGCATCACTGCCCTCTGGTGGTGGGAGTAGGAGGCACAGCCTTGCTGCTGGATTATGAACCTCCAACCCAGTGGGCCGCAGTCCCACGCACAACCACTATACCACCAGGGCTCAGTCCCTTTTTTATCTTGTTTGTTTGTTTTGTTTTGTTTTTTTGTTTTGGGGGGCCTCACTACCCTCTGGTGGTGAGAGTAGGAGGCCCAGCCTTGCTGCTGGATTTGAACCTCCAACCCAGTGGACTGCAGTCCCGCGCACAACCACTACGTCACTGGGGCTCAGCCCCTCTTTTTTATCTTAAGTAGCAGCTTTATTGTTATTGTTGGGTATTTAAAGTATTTTTCTCATTAAAATTTTAAAACTTTCTTAAAATTTATTTTTGCATACCTCTTTTCTTGTTCTTATTTAAGTATTAACTATATGAAATGTGAGCTACCTTTTGGTATATCTTTTTTTGGGGGGCATCACTGCTCTCTGGTGGCTGTGGGAGCTACCCAGCCTTGCTCCCAGAGAGCTGCTGCTAGATTTGAACCACCAAGCTGATGGGCCGCAGTCCCGCACTCAACCACTATGCCACCGGGGCCCGGTATATCTTTTTAAAATCATTTTACTGGTGGCTCTTACAGCTCTTATCACTATCTATACATATATCCATTGTGTCAAGCACATCTATACATATGTTGCTGTGGCAGTCACCTAATCTGGTGTCAATTTGAGGATCAAGATTGTAGGGGTGGAGTCTAGCCTGTCGATCTGGAGATAGCCAATGAGACCTCTGTGTGGGCATGGCCTTCTCCTGAGAATTCTGGGAAATATGGTAATTCCTTCTTAGAGTAGAAGGCACTGTCTCTCGTAGTTCACTCACCTGGAGAGTCTTCATTGACAAGACTTACTTCCTGTGAGATGTTCCTGAGGAGAAGCCATATGGAGCTACCCTAGGGCCCTGAGCCGGACAAGCCACATGGATGCAACCGGACCTCTGAAGCTGTAGAAGCCACAGAGAGACCCCTGCCAGCGCTGAGATGCTTACAACGTCACTGGATCCACAGACTTTCTACCCACTGGCTTGTGATCATCCTGTATTTGGCTTTATTGCATGTGTTTCGTGAGTCTGAAGAGGACTTTATAGATTGGTACTGGACATAGGGGGTAATATCAGATGTAAGGCCTTGGACTGGATGGGTTGGGATGTTTTCTTTTCTTTTTTTCCCTCACCCTCACCCTAACCTTAACCCTTGGGATATTTTCTTAATGTACAATTACCCTTTATATAAAGTTCTCTCCTAAATACATAAGCCTGTTTATGAATTTGTTTCTCTAGTCTACCTGGGCTAACACAGTTGCCATCATCATTTTCAAAACATTTTTTTCTACTTGAGCTCTTGATATCAGCTCCTCATACACCCTCCCTCTCTCATGAACCCTTGATAATTTATAAACTTTTTTTTATGTCTCCCTTCAGCCACTTTTCTGTTGTCTGTTCCCCTGGGAAGGGATTATATAGAAATCATTGTGATTGGTTTCCCCTTCCCCCCCCCCACCTTCCCCTTCCCTTACTGGTATTGCTACTCTCATTATTGATCGTATGGGATTTATCTGTCTGGAGTCCCTGGGTTGCGAGATCTTATTTGTATCAGTGCACATGCTCTGGTCTAGCTGGATTTGTAAAGTAGAATTGAGGTCATGATAGTCGGGGGCGCGGGGGGGGCGAGGAGGCATTAAAGAACTGGAGGAATGTTGTTTGATTCATCTACGCTGCACCATGACTGGCTCATCGCTTCTTTGTGACACTTCTTTAAGGGGATGTCCAACTGTCTACAGATGGGCTTTGGGTCTCCACTCTGTGCTCCCCCGTATTTCCAGTGATGTGATTTTTTGCTTTTTGATACCTGATTCCATCAGCTCCTTGTGATCACACAGGCTGGTGTGCTGTTTCCATGTGAGCTTTTTGACTTCTGAGCTAGATGGTTGCTTGTTTATCTTCAAGCCCTTAAGACCCCAGAGGCCATATCTTTTGATAGCTGGGTGCCATCAGCTTTCTTCACCACATTTGCTTATGCACACATTTGTCTTCAGTGATCTTGTAGAGAAGGTGAGCGTGACTGAAAGCTGGGTTATTAAAACAAAGTGTTCTTATGTCAAGAGAGTACTTGAGTAGAGGCCCAAGGTCCATCTACCTTAAAACTATATGCACATAAATCCATTTCCCTATCATATATAAATATATTTACATATGTGCATGCCTGTATTTAGACCTCTATAAATGTCCTTCGCCTCCTAGTTCTTTCCTCTATTTTCTTTTACTTTCCTCTTGCCCCACTATCATGTCTGGCCTTCATTCAGGTGTCAGTCATTCCTCTGGGCTCCACTGCCCTCGGTTAAGCCCCACCAGATTCCCTACACCCTCCCCACCATTGACTTTAAATCAGTTGTTGTTCCCTTGTGTCTAGGTGGTCTCTCCAGGGTCCCCCCTCCACCCCCAAACCGTTGGTCCATTGTTGTCTTCTCCAGCTTGTTCATCCTCTGTATCTCATCTAGATAAACATGCAGACAATAGTATGCACAAAATCAAGACAGAGCAAAACAAAACAACACAAAAGCAAAAAACAAAGACAAAAAGGAAAAACCCACAAATAGTTCCAGGTCTCTTTGTTGACCTCGAGGAGTGTTTTTCATGAGTCTGAAGGGTGTCACATCCTGGCCCCAAAGTCTATTTTCAGTATTTCTTGAGGACGTCATTGTTTTGCTCCCCTACTGCTCTGTTGCATTCTTTTAGCGTTTCTCTTCAGTGTGGTGGGGTCAGATTGGGCACAATTCCCACAGTCTCCAGTGTTGTCCAGTGTTGTCTCCAGTGTTGTCCCCCCTAGCACTCTGAGTCAGTGGGGGGAGTCTTGTGTTGTGGTGGGGCCTGCTCTATGATCTTATCCTTGGTGGGCCAATTGGCTCTCTCTCCTTCCCTTTCTGTTTGCTCCTGTGTGCTCTGATAAGACATGCCCCTCTCCCAGAGCTGTAGCTTCGGTGCTGTTTTCTGAAGTGCATTCTTCAGGGGGAGGGGTGTGTGTGTGTGGGGGGGGGTGGTGGTTTGCATCCATGTACCTGGGATTGGTGCTGGCCCCGCATTAAGAATTCTTATTGTGGGCTGAGCTCCGGTGGTGTAGTGGTTGTGCATGGGACTGTAGCCCACTGGGTTGGAGGTTCAAATCCAGCAGCAATCTCCAGGAGCAAGGCTGGGCCTCCTACTCCCACCACCAGGGGGCAGTGATGCCAAAATAAATACATAAATAAATAATTCTTATTGTTTAAATACAGGGATCTTTTTTCATATCAGTGGTTACGGTTTAAGTCCATGTAAGAATTACGAAGTATCTAATATTTGTAATTAGTTTTGTAAAATTTTCTTCTACCCTTTCACCTAATTTTAGGTGGTGGAGTAGAGTGTAGAATTGTATTAAATCCATTGCTTCTCAGTCTTTTGGCTAAGATCAAATGTACAATTGTATTAAAGTTTGGAGGGTCTTCTTTAGGGTTAATAGCATTTTTAGTGTATTTTGGGGGGAATATAGTTAATGTTTGGTGATATCACATCAATAGCAACTGAAGAAAATCCAGAGGTTTCAGTATCTAATTTCTTGGTTTGAGGAATGTTGTGTATAGGTTTAACAATGGAAGGATTAAGAACATTTTAATGATTAAGTGAAATAAGTGGGGAGTATAGCTTATGGCTTAGAGAGTTTAATAATTTATAGTAGGGAGGAGATTGGTTATGTTCGTGAGGATTTGTAGGTGGGTCTTCTTTGTATGGACGTTGAAGTTGAATAATGGTGATAGCTGTGTGATCTTTATTTGTTGTAATTGAGATTACTTGGGGTCATTGAGTTAGGTGAATCAGGGTGGAAAATGAGGAGAGGAAATATAACTTTACCATTCTTTTTTTGGTTGGAGGTTTTATGGAAGTTATTTGTGATAGGTAGGTTTATTGTGCCAACATGGCCAACGAGCACATGTAGGATTAAGTGAAGGGCAGAGAGATAAATGGCTCGGTGAGCCTCACCCCTTTTCTCTCTTGCTCTTTGATCATCGGATCGGTGTGCAGCTGGCTGCCCTGCTTGTTCTGTGCCTCCACTGGCAAGCTACACCACCTGTGGGACACCTAACCTGTGGATTATGTCACTGTAATGGGAAGTTCTTTCAAGCCCTGCTTTGCCATATCTTTTGAGCTGCTGACTGTCGGACCCTGTGATCTGGCTGACTGTTGGTGACCTACCTTGCTGCTTGCTACCTGTGGCTGGGCACCCTGAGTTCCTCTACAGTTACTACCCAGCAGCTCTCAGGACTTGAAGATCTTCCAGGGTATTAGCTGTCTCACGGAAGTGAGTTGCACTGAGACATTTTCATTGCTTTATAGATTAATTAACCGTTTATTTCTTATGTTATCTATGTATATATCTACACATATAAAATTATTAGTGTCTTGGTTTTCTTTCTCTGGAGAACCTTGTTTAACATAATTGGTACCAGGAGTGCATTTAGAGAAATAAAATCATATATATGGGCTTCTTAAATTGGCTCTCCAGCCTGATTGGTCTTAATAGCATTCATAATGCTACTTCTACACCTAAAGGCATGAATAATGTTGCCACTCTTACTAATCCATGGTGTAAAACAGCAAAGCTAATATCTAAAGTTGCTCCACCAGTAGATGGGGTGCTGATTAAAGGAGAGGCTTGGGTGATGATAAGGGAAAATAGTATTGAAGAGGTAAGGCCATGAGCAATTATGAGTGCAGTAGCTCCTATGAAGTTTCATGGGGTCTGAATAAGAATAGCTACAACCAGGAGGACAGCAGGAAGGTAGGGAGAGGAGGGGAGGAAGGAGAACAGAATGCGATGATCAACATATAACTACTGCCCTCCCACCCCCCGACACCTCCTGGGTTGAATAACAGATACTGAGGAGGACGGGAGACAGCGGTCAGTGTAAGATATGAAAACAATAACTTATAATTTATCAAGGGGCCACGAAGGTATGTGGGGGGAAGGGGGAAGGAGGCGCTGACACCAAAGACTCAAGAGAAAATGGATATCTAGAAAATAATTATGGGAACATATGTACAAATGTGCTTGATACAGTTGATATATGAATTGTTACAAAAGCTCCAAGAGCCCTCAATAATATGTTTTTTAAAAAGCTGAGCCCTGGTGGCGCATTGGTTGTTTGCGGGACCGTGGCCCACAGGTTTGACGGTTCAAGTCCAGCAGCAGCTCTCCAGGAGCAAGGCCGGATCTCCTATTCCCACCAGGGCAGTGATGCCGGGGGGTGGGGGGAAACGTTTAAAAAAATACCTACCCATTCCCCAAACAAACAAGCAAAGGAAAAAAAAGCATAGCTGCAATTCCTAAGGCCGTATGACAGATGGAGGAATGTGCAATGAGTCATTTTAACATATGCAATCTGTTATAAGCAGACTGAAGCAGTTATACCTCAAGAGAATATCGTGAAAGTATCATACTATAAGTTGAGTTAAAAGGGTGCAGCAGAATCATGATTCATGATATAACATATCCACTATTCTTAGAAGAATTTCACCAATAACTACAGATCCTGAAATAGGGGCTTCTACTTGAGATTTGGGCAGTCATAAATTAAGGCCATATGATGGTATTTTAACTATAAACTCTATTATACAAACTAATCATAAGAACTTTGAAGATCATATTGGTGGTAAAATTTGTAGGTATGTTGAATTCACAGTAGATTTAGTGAGTCTATGACATTTTGGATATAAATTAAGATTACTTGAAGTGGTAAAGAACTTATCGATGTATAGAGTAGGAAATAAAGTCCAGCATTTAGTCTTCAGTTTGGTTTTCTCAGTGAATAATAATAAGTGTTGGGATTAATGTTGTATCAAATAAAATATAGAATAAAATCAGTTCAATAACAGAAGATTATGATTAAGAATTGAAGTAAGATAAGTATGATGAGATATGCTTTTTTGTGTTAATGGTTCTTTTTAAAGATGAAATTGATTGCTTATTAAAGTGGAAGAAGTCATGTACTAAGAATGAACACTGTTGATAGAGGATCAGAGAAAAATAAAACATTATACTTACACTGGTACCAGAGGTTTGATTTAGAAGTATTATGTTTGTTAAGCTGATTAAAGAACTGTAAGTTATAATATTCATTCATTTTATTTTATTTTGGGTAACCATGCTAATATAATTGTAGAGAAACCATTTTTAGCATTGTAGAAGATTTAAGTTTTGGACATAATCTAAACCATATGTTTATGGTTAGATAGTATATGTTAGATACTATTTACTAGAAGAGATAGCCCTCATCCAGGCTTGCCTGCAGCAAATACTGAAAGAATAATTGATAGTATAGTAAGGAGGGTAAAATATATGTTTAATTCTAAAATAGTACTGAGAATAAAGAATGATAACATTATTTATTCAAGACATAGGAGAAAAGACATAAGATGTGGCAAATGAAAAGGCCTAAGAAACTATAATAAAAGCTAAGAAAATATTTATATAGATAGGAAGCACAATGGTAATTATGATCTGTTCATAATCTAATGAGCTGAAATTATTTTAGTGAATTGCCATATTCAACTCATTCTACACCTTTTTGGATTCATTCATAAGTGAGGTATAAGGCTAAAGGAGAGATAAGGATTAAGGTGGTAGACAGTCTTAGTTAAAAATTTCCAGCTTGGATTTATCAGGGTAATGTGGGAAGACAAGTTCTAGGTCAAATAGTACAAAAGAAATGGTGATCAGGAAAATTTTATCGAAAAAGAAAGGCAAGTGGAACCTATAAAATCAAGTCCACATTCATAGGGGCTGGCTTTTTCTGTGTTAATATTAGGTTGAGGTTGCGATTATGGCTAGGAGGGATGTTAGTAAGGAAGGACTTCATGAAAAGAGTATTTTTCTTTTCTAGGTGGAAACTAAACACAGGTGAATGGAAGTCGCTAATTATACTAAAAGAATAAGATCCTCATCACAGATTGACATGTAAAGGAATGGTCAGACTACATTAAAAAAAATGTCAATATCATGCAGCAGTTTCAAATCCAAAATGATGTTTATAGGTAAAGTGAAACAGCAATTGATGTAGTAGACAGATGATTTAGAAAGTGGTGCCAATATTTATGTGGACATCATGGAATATCGTTGCCATGGAAAAGGATGAACCATAGATGTTATCAGAAATTGAAAATGAGGTTTCAAAATATTCTATAGCTTGAAGTTTAAGAAAATAAAGACTTAATGGAACGGTAGTAGAAAGTTCTTGAATTGTTTGTTTATGGTTATTTTCTTTGAAGTTATGGTGTGCCCAAGTGCTTGTGATTCTAGAAGTTGATAAAATAGAATTATTCTAAAGGACCGAGAAGAATGATATCTGTAGGACGTCAGCATCCACCTCGCTCAGGCGTGGGTACTAATCTTAAGTGATAAAAAGCTCAGGAAAAGACATACCAGAGGGACTCCATAGAAATCAGGGTAAGAGAATTACTGAGGAAAATTTCACATTGCCAGGTGAAGCATCATAGGCACAGATCCATTAGGTTTTGAGGGGCTGAGGGCTTTTGGTTTACCACAGTGGAGGCCAGTGAGGGTTTGGCCTTACCCTGGCCACTCTCTCTGTTGGAGCTGGGAACATATGGAGCCTGTGTGGGGACTGTATCTCCATACAGTCACAGTTTGCTGCTGCTGCCTCGGTCAGGGATTAAACCCCTCCAGCCACACAGGCACGGATTAGGGCTCAGATGTGTTGTTACTTTTGTTTCTCTCACTTCTCTCTATCCCACTAATCTCTGCCAGTTTAGGTTTTGTTTTTTCGTTCTTTTTCCTTTTCTCTCACACGCCACTGACCACTCCCCTTAGCCTAGGGCAGGGGTCTGCAAATTCTTGACACTGAAGAGCCAATCCTGTCTCTCCTAACAACTTTAAAATCACTCAAGAGCCTTAAATATGTTTTTCCCAACAAATGAAATCACCGGGATCTGAAATAATAACCTTCAAATACTTTCAATGTTACTTCAGAGCTGCACATTCATGCTTAAAGAGCCGCCTAAGGTTTGCAAACTGCAGTTTGCCGGCCACTGGCCTAGGGCATTAA